>JAOXOE010000784.1:1153281-1210354 GCA_028565055.1 Phoeniculus purpureus | reverse complement strand
TCCTCATAAGATTTATTCTCCAGGCCCTTCACCAGCTTAGTTGCCCTCCTCTGCACCTGCTCCAGCACCTCCACATCCATCTTGTATTAAGGTGCCCAAAAGTGGACACAGTACTCAAGAACCTTGGTAGTACTGTGATACTGTGTGTGATACTGTGATGTGGCCTCACTAGTGCTGAATACAGTGGGACGATAAGCTCCCTATTCCTGCTGGCCACACTAAAATATGTTAAAAAAGAATTAAACCTCCATTATTCCAAGTGTGACTAAATCAGTTCCTGGGTAAATTCTTAATCTTTTACAATTCTTTGCATTCTAAGTGTATAGATTTAAATAATATTGGACTGATTCTATACTATTTGTCACACCACAGCAATCAACAAATGGAAGGATCTATGGGGATAAGCTAGAACATTGGAAATTCAGCCTCAACATGAGGAGAAACTTCTTTACTGTGAGGGTGATGGAGCACTGGAACAGGCTGCCCAGAATGGTTGTGGAATCTTCTCTGGAGCCATTCAAAACCTGCCTGGACACGTTCCTGTGTGGCCTGTCCTAGGTGATCCTGCTTTGGCTGGGGCAGGGGGTTTGGACTAGATGACCTCTAGAGATCCCTTCCAATTTCTAACTATGATTCTATAGAATCTTAAGGGATACGTTTTCAATAGTGAAGGCACGAGACGATGTGCCCAGTGAAGGAAGCAGTGAACACTCTGTTAGAAGCACCATGATCCAGTAAATCACTGAAGTGTTCTGGTCCTTTGAAGCTTTGAAAACTTCTAGACGTTCTCTCTACTGGTCCTGTCATCTCTCCACCAGCTTCTGTTATACAGTGTCAACAACAGACCTGCTAGACCTTGACAGCGTTCACTCCAAGAGACTTCATATCCCATGAAATCCCACAGCTCTCATGCAACAAAAATAATGGCCTGCCCTTGGTCAACAGCAATTTGTTCGCTGTCTGTCAGCTCGCTCCTGCGAGGACGGTGTCGCCCGGCGGCAGAGCCCGGTGCCTGTCACACAGGGGTGCAGAGCTGGGAGATAAAAGTCAACGTGCAATTTATTTTTTTTTGAAAGCAGAGTTAGCGAGTCGCAGTGACATCCCTCTGCCTCGGCTGCACCTCGCTGCACGGCAAACGCGACGCATCAATTGCTGATGTTATCAACGGAAATAGCATTTCCAGCCACATGGGAAATATGTCAGCAAAACAAATGGATTCAAATAAACAGCAGCAGAAGGCACATGGAAATATTGATTCATGGCTTTCTATCCCCTGTCCTTTTCAAGCGGTTCCTTGCCAGGCTGCTGTGATAAATACCTCCTCCTCTTCCTGTATTATTGACTATTGAGAATTCACTTTCTGTGGTTTTCTGAGCAGGGAGGTAAAAAAAACACAACATTATAAAGACACCTACACTTTTTAGTGATTCTGGTTTCAAGCCATTGGCTTGCCCTGCAGTATCAGGAATTGCTTTGAACATCTCCCTGATACTACAATGGCTGATTTATATCAAGGTGCTTCTCTGCAAAGGCCAAGTATTTGAGGAAAACACTGAATTAAGTGTCACTAATGAAAGATTAGTAGGAGAAATGCATCAAAGGAAGCAAGATCAAAATCACTATAAAGTGAGTAACTGAAGCAACTGGAAAAGTTCTTCCCATTCAGACAGGTCACCTATTCAAGTCAAATCAAACGTGGAAATGAGTCTTCTGTAGCTTCGGAGAAATGAGATGAGAGGTCTCTCTCTCTACTGGGTTTACATTTGACAGACAGCCCCATCACAAAAAGGGTTGCTGGCAATTTTAGCAAAGGACAATACAAGGTTGTAGGTTGGCTAATTCAGTCAGAGTATTTGTTAAAAAAATATCACACTCATTTTTTTGAATAAAAGCCGCTACCAGAAGAACATTTTTGCCACCTACCTGTAAAAACACAGCAAAGGTGTGCAAATGGCTTCTGTTAGCTTTGTGCGTGGGTTAGAAGAGAGCAACAAAAAGCACAGGTGGCACCTGAGAGCCTCAGAAAATTCAAGGTGAGGGTCTGAACTGCAAAGGGTTATCAGCTGCCAGCAGAAGTGCCATTTCCTGCTTCTCTATCCCAGTGCCCTCCAGGGAAGCCCAAACATCTGTGGTGCCTGCAGACAAACAGGATTATATCAGAGTCACCAATGCCACCACCGCTTCCCAGCCTCTCTAGGGCCTGCATTGGGTCGTTTGAGGAACACCTTCAGCATATCTAATACCTTGGCTTCTTGAAGCAGAGCAGTGCTGCCAGCCCAAGTCCTGTCCCCAAGACAAGACGATTCATCTTCAGAGTGGCAGCAGCAAAGACACCAGTTACTGATGCAGTTCCTGCACCCTGAGGGCACTGGTCAATGACTTCATAGATACAGAAAGAGGGGGGGAAATAGCCTTATAAATGTAATAAATTGCTTCTGCTGACCTCAGGCTGTTGAACTGTTTTCTCTATCTGGCACTGATCTCGTGAGAAGACAACCCCTCCTGCTCCAGGTGAAGGCACAGGCTAAAACCACTTCTGAAGCTCTCAAGTTCATGGCCCGTAGCACAGATTTTGGGGAGAAATGTGGGGTTTTTAGTGAGTTGATGCTGTTCTGCTGAACGATCTGTAAGTGCTCATTCCTCTCCCTGTCCCCCTACTCCTACCCTGATTGTTTTACTGCCGTAAAAATACCACCATGACTGCATGAGTAACTGCCCTCGATGGATTTCAGGAGCTTCAACACGTCCTTTAAATGCAAACATCATCAGCAAGTGTCTGTTTGACCACTGACAGCTGAAACAGTAAGAAGAGCAATCACTTAAGAACAGTTAAGGTTAAATATATTCCTGTAGTTTATCATCATTCCTTCCCCTTAAATCAAGCAGTAAAGGCTGAGGAGAAGGACGGTGTGAATTACGCAGCGTGGCAGACAGAACCAGCAGCAGCAGGCTCTACCATCAAACCAATTCAACATGGAATCTGACAAACAATGCAAAGAGATCAGCTTATGACATTAAAGTCCTCATAATATCATCCTCTCCTGTACAAGACATACTGGTCTCACGTCTCGGGTAGTCCATAATGGCCGGCTGCCACCGCAGTGATGTATGTGCTGTGTATTAAGGAAATGAAACAGGAATTAGCCACGACACATCATTTCTCTTGCTAGAAAATTTTTCCTTACGTGAAGCAGGGAAGACTGCAGCATACCCTGGCTCTCCAGGATCAGACAGGGTCCTTAGTTCTTTATAGATATGAGTAGGGGGTTGAGTTGTGAATAAAGGGTTTATTGCATTGGGGAAAAATAGAGAATGATGTTCACACCATGGGTCAGTGAAAGGGAGAAGCACAGCTTGTGGATCCTCAGCTCTCAGCCATCCACAGACTTAGAGAGTAACATGCTTTTAACCACAGATTTCAGTTGTGGGTCTATGGATTCTTTTGCAGTGTAAACTTCTTAGAGTCTCTAAGACCCTTCTTAGAGTCGCTAAGCACCACTATATTTCAAGGTTCCAATCACAGTCAGCAAAGGCAACTTCAGTTGCTTGAGGGGACAATTTACAGCACTATAGTTCCTCATATATCCAACAGACAGAAATAAGTTGGATACCAAAAACATGTAGAAATGTTTCACCTGAATATTCCTGTGCAATTTCAGATACCAATTCTATTTGCAGATAAGCACGAGAACTCCCCAAAGGAACATTTAAATCACTATCCCTTCTCAGGACAAGGGAGGATGTGGCAAGCTGAGCATCCGCCTGAGCAAAGGTCTGACCCACCCTGTGCCATGTCCATTCCTTTGGGCAAATCTTGAATCTGCTCCCTTCACCTCATCAGTGAAGTTCCTCAGTGTGGAGTCAACTACATGAGCAAGGCATGGATGCAGGTGAGAAACTGAGTCCTTATCTGGGCCAGTCTTCCTGCTGACATATGAGAATTCTGAGGACAGACTGACAGCTCTATTCTGCTGCAGGGTTTATGTGGGCACACTGAAGGGTTGGGGTGTCTCCATACACAATGAAGTTGACATTTGACTTCCCTGGCAATGTGTGCTGTAGCTTACAGACCATACCCATCTCAGTCACTTGTTCTGGGGAGAGGCGAGTGTTACTGCAGTCTGCCTATGGCTGCAGGACACGGAAGCAGTTCACAGCCTGCTCCACCCTTCCCCAATGACTGGTCCAACATTGGATGATGAGAATTCTCTGTGTTGGATTCAGGTTTCTAACTCAGGATCTAGAGGGCTTCCAGCAGAAGGGAGAGAAGAGCAAATGTCAATTCAACTCTGCTTGTCATACAACATTCCTAAAGCCTGTCTCCGTTCAGGCAGACACACACTCAGCTCAACAGCCTGGAAACCTCCACCCAGCACAGGTACCTCTTAAGGCAAAGCTGAATCAGTTTACAAGAGATGTCCTAGATTAGGACAGCCCAGGGCTTAGGACAGCCCAGTGGTTAGGCTAGCCCAGCGGGATGGAGAGGCACCTTGACAATCTGCCACAGACATGATGGCCACAACTTGTTTTAATACAAAAACATGCAAGTATTGGGTCACCAGAAGACTGTCCTCTCTGCAGATTTACAGACCATTACACCTACTCATCAGCTTTTCAATGATTAAAAATACAATTAAATAGCAAAACCCGTGCCCTTCTGTTTCAGGTGGCTACACTGTTCAACCAGCAAGTTAAGGAGTAAAACACCAGCACAGCAGAAACCCTTCCTGAGTCATCATGAGAGGTTCTTGCACCAGTTCATCCAGATCCAGCAAATGAGATGACAGACATCCAGAAAGACAAGATCTGTTTAGGAAAACACAAAACAGTAACACAGCAGCCAGTTCCTTTCTCACTTGTCCTGCTTGAAGGCTAAAGCCTGATCTAGTGAAAGATGTCCCTATTAATGGCAAGGGGTTTGGAACTGGATGATCTGTAAAGTCTCTTCCAACCCAAACCATTCTGTTATTTTATGAAAGCCACCTATCAAACCCAGCAGTTTTATTCCTTGCTCCAAGCTCTGCTCCCTTCTCTATTTCTTGATTGAAGCCGGAAGAGCAAATTGGTGGCCACTGTGCTCTGCTTCAGAGCCTTCCATACACTGTGCTGGTTGGAGCAGCTGGTGGATGCTCTAGCTCCCTCCCTTGCAGTAGGGTATCACACAGTATCACAGTACATTAGGGATTGGAAGGGACCTCAAAAGATCATCTAGTCTAATCACCATGCCAGAGCAGGACCACCTAGACCAAGTTGCACAGGAACATATCCTGGGTTTTAAACATTTCCAGAGAAGGAGACTCCACAATCTCCCAGGGCAGCCTGTTCCAGTGCTCTGTCACCCTCATTGGGAAGAAGTTCCTTCCCATATTTATGTGGAACCCACTATGTTCCAGCTCACACCCATTGCCCCTTGTCCTGTCATTAGATAACACTGAGCAGAGCCTGGCTCCATCCTCTTGACACCCACATCACTGAAGTACCTCACATCAGTGGGGAACAAGGAGACCTAAACACCAACAGTCTACAACTCAGCATAGTTTTTGTGCTCTGACACCAGTGCACAGTAACAGAGAAAAGTAACACCCTGTCTGTGACCTCTGCAACAGCAGGCAGCGCCTCAGCCCAGGTTTCCCATGTAGTTGCTAACAGCAGCAGAGAGCAGGTGGGAATTGCTGCTGTTCTGCTCCGGTGGCATTTTACTCCCACTCTGGATCAGAGAAAATCACCAGGAAGAGGTACAGTTTGAGAGTGGCAAACACAGGCACAGCCTCCTTCAGACAAACACTTGGCTAGTCCCCATGCTCAGCATCACAAAGCTGCAAATAAAATTCACCTGCCTGTGCAAATCTCACTGTGAGACGCTCTGGCGAGCTGACAGGAGAGAGGAATTGGTTTAGATACAACAAGGACCCAGCTGCAGCACGGAGCAGGTGCTAATCCCAGCCCCAGCCTGCACATCCCTTCCCAGGCCAGCTCACCTTGTGCAGGTTTTCTCCCTCCCTGGGGAGCAGTGGAGGCAAAACTCACTCTTCCTGCTCTCAACAAATTTGCATCTGTCATTCAGCATCCATGTTTTCTTATTAGAGAGCTGACAAAGTGACAGCAATAATTAATCTTACTGTGTACAGAGCTGATTGATATCAACCAGAATTGAACTGTTGTAATCAAGTTGGGCCATTGCAGATGCGTGAGGGGTTCCGGTTTATCGAATCCTGCAGGCACCCAGTTCCATCCTGCATCCCGAGGGAGAACAGTGCTGACAAGATAACGGAGAGCTGATAATACGATGCAGGATTTCATTAATGCCTTTTTTTTAGCTCTCACAAAGTGCCACGGTTGTCAGCTGTACAAAAGGTGCCCTGACATGTTAATACACGTCACATCAAAACCAGAAGAGGAGGCTGCAGGCTGGCTCCCTTCCAATCCCTCATGTTCTGTGATTCTTTGATTCCACAGGGATGTGCTCTGCGTTCACATCAACATGTGCCTGCACAGAGTTCTCACGAGACAGCAGAACTTCCTGCGTTCAGGTAATGGGAGTTAAGTGTGCAGACTTATGAAAGTGTGAAAAGGTGCTGCTAAGGGGGATGTTCACATAGGAGCAAAGCTGAGCAAGGACAGTTATCTCTGTCGAAGGCTTTAGGTGATTGATGTCAGTTGCCGTCACAGTGGGATGAGAGGAAACCACAACATGAATATTTGATTCAATTGGCCAATCTGAAGTTTCTGCCAGAGCATGTGATTTTCTACGTGTTTTCTATGGGTTGTCTTTCACAACGAGTTAATAGCTTTGTCTTGCTTCACCCGTTGCCTTTTCTTCTTCAGCTGAAGTGCTGAACATCACACTAGCACTCATAACACAGCGTGTGTCTTGTCAGCGCTGCAGACATCTGGCAGCCCATGCCAACTCAGCAGCAGACCCGCTCCCTCCCCAGCCTGCTCCCCACTAACCTGAGGAGCAATTATTACAAACAGACTGAGGGCACAGTCAGAGCAACAGGACTGGCAGAGCTGATCTAGCAACTGGCTGCCTGCAAAACTAGGCAGCCTTGCTCTCCCATGCCATTTGTGCCCCCACTTTAGGGCTCTGCACGTTCCTGCCTCTTTTCTTGGTGACAGCATCCTTCAAGATGATTCAATGCATTAAGCAGGCAGGTGGCAAATCTAGGGGACAAGACACAAGCAGTGATGCCCAAAATGGGGAAGATGTGTGACCTGTTTGGCAACAGGAAGGAGTTGGCTCAGTTCTTCCCACAGCCAGAGAACCTGTTGTCTTCAGAAGCAGCAAGTGCTGTACCTGAGGCAGCTGAGACAGCTCAGGGACTGTCTACACAGAATTTATGAACCCCTTGGCATTTATTCCAGTTTTACTCATGATGCTTTACATCTAAACTAGAAGATAAATCTCCTGTACACAATCCTGTTCTTTGTTCCCTTTAGAGAACTAAGCTGCTCTGTGCTCGCCAAGGCTCTACGTGCCGTTAACAAATCACTCATGGTGTGGATGTTTGCTTGCAAAGACTAACCTGTAGGGAATGGTTTGTTTTCATTAGCAGCCTGGCCCATTGTTCAGCACGGTTCCTGCACCTGTAAGATGTACTCTGACCTGCCCAGGAGTCTCCAGGTTCCAAGACTTTTCTCTGAACAGCCAGTCTTTTATGGCAGGTGCCACCAGAACAGGAAGCCCTGGTACCCCAAGCAACTCCACATACCGTGATGCCAAGCAGCCACTTCCCCTGCCCCAAACAAGCAGGACTTATATCCACCTGCCCTGCTGACCCCCTTCTCCCACGGCATGGAAGTAGATACTCCTCATCCATTGGAGCATAAGAGTCACCAACCTTGGAGGTATTTAAAAGACGCACAGATGCGGTGCTGGGGGACACGGTTTGGTCATGATCTGGCAGTGCTGGGTTAACAGTTGGACTTGGTGGTCCTAAAAGCATCTTCCAACCACAAGGGTTCTGTGATTGTATAACAAAAAATGAGCAAGCAAGAGTGGAGCAGAGAGGAAAGTGGGTATTTCCTCTCTACGAAAAGCCTGTACATGGCAGCATTTACTCTGGCAAGAGCAACACACCAGCGTTGGAAGAGACCTTCTAGGTTGCTAAGTCTCACTCCTGCTGTCTCTTCCATGTAAACATGCACATAAATTCATCAAAATCTGTTCTTAAACTAATTAAGTCTGTGGCATCTGTTGCAAGGCCATTCTCCCAAAACACTCTCTCCCAGTTTCAGCCTCTGTTCATGTTGCAGATGGTTTATACTCATTTTCTCTGTTTACCTCCTATCAATTCCATTGACTGACTCCTTGACCTTATATTATTTAGTGTCTCATTGTGTTCATTCATGCTCCAACACTAACAAAAGGAAGCACAAACATAGGAGAACACATTCAGAGCAGCAGGAATAACCATACAGCCTTAAAAAGTTATGAAAGGAGGGGGCAAAAGGCAGGGAATAGCCCATAGCTGGAGCTTAAAGTTTCCTGCATAATAAATTAAAAAGGAGTGACTAGAAAATTTGACCTATGAGTTTGAAATGGAACTATGTACCCCATGCCACATCCAAATGGAACAGCATTAATAACCTCAAACAATGGCCCCTTCGGCGTTAGGACTGTATTAGTGGGGTTAGCAAACACAGCTGGGGACCTGGCTCTGGGAGAGAAGGAAGATTGAGAAAAAGAAACGGAATTGTTGGAAAGAGCCAAGATGGCAAATTTTACTGTTACTGGGGTAACACAGTAGAACTTACTAGAGACTTCTTGTAAATAGATTTGGGTAAATAGATCTGGTTCTTGTAAATAGATTTACGATCCCTCTGCTCTACGGAGAGAAGATGACCATGAAGGGTGGATGTCTTTCCTCTAAGCAAGCAAAAGCTGCTAATAGAATTGTTTGATTGCATGGAAGAAGAATCAAGGTTCAGGAGCTGGATGTTAAACAGGCTGGAGCCAACCAGAAACATTGTACAGAGGTGGGTGCTGGTCTCTTCTGACAGGTCATTAATGACAGAACAAGAGGGAAGGGCCTCAAGCTGCACCAAGGGAGAGTTAGGCTGGACATTAGGAAACATTTTCACTGAAAGACTAGTCAGGCCTTGGAACAGGCTGCCCAGGGAGGGGGTTGAGTCACCATCTTTGAATGTGTTTAAAGATCACTTAGATGTGGTACTTAGGCATCTGGTTAGTGGTGAACTTGGAAGAGTAGGGTTATTTGTTGGACTTGATGATCTCAAGGGTCTTTTCCAACCTGAATGATTCTATGATTCTATGCTGGAGTATGTAAAAAGTACAGTCCTGCAGCAAACAAGGCTTCCTCTTCTCAGTGATTTGGCTGATAGAGGGTCATTCCTTAATCATGAGTCTCCCTTCTCTCCAATCCACAGTGCTCCCCACCCGCTGTCGAGAAGGGACAGTACACACAAGCTGTTAAAAGAGAGAGAAAGCTCTTCAGATCATGCAGTTTCATTTCTGTGAAGCCCTCAAGGTTATCTTTGTTGGCTTCCGAGACACTCGGTTGCAACACCTCCTCTTTCAATAACCAAGATGCAAAGTTTCCAAAGTCTTTTATGGAAAAATCTCCAAAAACACATGATGGCCTTTCAGAGAGAACGTCTTGATCTCGAGCAATCAAAAACACCTTCACAGGCATCAAGCAAAGAGGTAACTTTGCTTGATGAGGCAAAGAGAGGCAAAGAGAAAGAGTCATTATAGGAATGATTAGGCTTTCTGCTGGCAACATCAAAGATGCAATTTACTTGATACAGGACTGGTAAACAGACCAGAAAAGGTTATGAAATGTTCCAGCTCATCTGAGAGCGAGCACAAAAGCTTCGTGTACACTCTTATCATCCTTTCGGAGCTGAAAGTGAATAAAAGCCCTGTGATGACTTCCATGAATACAAAAGCAGAAAAAGCTCAGGGCTCTGACCACAGTGCATTTAGGTGTTTACAGAGATGTAAGCTGCTTTCAGAGAAACCCTTGTGAACAAATCAAACAATTTTCATTTCTATATTTAAAATGTTGACGTTTCACTGAAAAACTCAAAAATGGATTTTTTTTTTTCCATTTAAAAAATCACTAAATCTTATGTTTTAATGGCTAGGAAACAAAACTCGCCTGGATATGTTCCTGTGCGACTTGGTCTAGGTGATCCTGCTCTGGCAGGGGGATTGGACTGGATGATCTTTTGAGGTCCCTTCCAGTCCCTGATGTGCTGTGATTCTGTGATTCATTTCCACATTTTTTTCCCTCAAATAAAAAGTTAGAGACATCCTGCAAAAATGGTCCTTTGGGTGCCATTTCCATTTCAGTCTAAGCAGGATCTTGTTCTAACACTAGTGACTTGGGAGAAGAGACTGACACCCATTTTTCTACAACCTCTTTTCAGGTAGTTCTAAAAAGCAATGCAGTCTCCCCTCAACATCCTTTTCTCCAGACTGAACCACCCCAGTTCCCTCAGCTGCTCCTGATAAGCCCTGCTCTCCAGTTCCTTCACTAACTTTACTGCTTTTCTTCGTCTTGCAACAGGAGAGACTATTTATACTAAAGCACAGTGCAGATTTGGTTAATTGAAATAGTTCACAGATTCCAGTTTTTCACTGGAAAACACACTGGTTTATTCTGGTAAAAGCAGGGCAGGCCATTCATCGTCTGTTCCATGTCAGCGTATTCTGTTCTATGTCAAAGCAGCACTCAGGCCAACACAATCCTTTTACCTTTTCTCTTTTACATTTCTGTGGGAAGATTAAAATGGCTGAAGGGGAATCAACGCACAAATATTTTCCTCGCACACTCCTAGGTCAGTCAGCAAACCAAAAAATCGATTGTACCACCGTGTCTAACACTCAAGATCACTAGATGTGAGACACATTCTTTTCCAGTAAGTCATTCCTAATAAAATGCATGGAACTCAGTGAGTGGATGGCTTCTGTGTAGATCTGGAGACACACAAATTGAAATTAAACTGGTGTCCAGCATCCACTTTTCTCCACAATAGGCAGGTATTGAAGGGGAATGATTTTCCAGAAGCTAGAGGGTCTGGGGGTCAAATTGCTCCATAGGTTTGATCATGATTTTGCCATCCATTCCTCGTAAATAACATTTTACTATAGTGGTTTCTGTACAGAGAAAGGTATTGGGCAGGTTTTAATGAGAGACTTGCTAATCATCACTATTACAAGGTGCATTTCATAGATGATAGCAGGTGAATGCTCTTGGTCTCAAAGTCCAATTTTCTTTCTTTGCTCTCTTCACAGAAGGGGTGTTTACATTCACATAGGGAATGGCAGCAAGGTCTTATCCTGGTCTAACACTTTCTCCTCTGTAGCTACATGTCTCTACAATAAAAACTTCTAGGTCTTCACACAGCACCCATCAGCATCATGGGGACAGCTTGATTTTCACCTTGGGAACCCTCTCACATCCATCAGAGCACAAGTTAATAGTGAGACTGAAAACAAAGTAAAGTTTTCACCATGCAGGCAAAGAGAAGTCACTCAATCACTCCCTTCAACCAAACAAGGTGACCTAGTCCTTCTCACCTTTTTTAAGCCCAGGGGTTGCTTTGCTTGCAAGGGTCTGGAAACTATAGCAAATATTTTCTTGCAGTTAGACACTGGCAGTGGAAGACGCCCCCCAGCACAGCTATCCAACGACCCCACGCACCTCCTGTCCCCATCATGCAGTCTCCCACACCAGCCACACTGTGCCCAGTATAGACAATGCAGCAAAACAGACTATTTTGTGTATTTTTCTATGTACACAAACCATCCACCTCATGATTTCAGGAGACAAAGCTTTTGTAGAGCTGCAGTAGTCCCTCTTCCTGTGCCAAGTCCTAAAGACAGGATGAGGTGAGTGAGGGGATGCTCACCAACCATCTCTCAAACCCAGCTCTGCCTCATTTGCCTGTCTCTCCTTTTGCCCTGGCAGAAGCTCCTTGTCTAGGTGCAGCGCAGCTCTTTGGATTTGGGAAGTTCAGTATTGCCCACACAGGTAGGGAGCTGCTAGCCAGGACACAAGGATCAATGAGAGATGCAGCTCTCATTGATGGGGCTTGTTGGTTTACAGACCTTCACAAAGGCTCAGGGACCCCACCTGGGTATGTTCCAGTGCAACTTGATCTAGGTGATCCTGCTGTGGTGGGGGGATTGAACTAGATGATCTTTCAAGGTCCCTTCCAATCCCTAATGTTCGGTGATTCTGTGACAGCATCCAAACACACTCCCCCCATTTGAGATTCCTTACCTGCCTCCAGGAGTAATTTCTTAATGCCCTTTAATATTAGGAGGTACAAAGCCAACACGAGAAAATTACACCAAGAGATTTGAGCAGTGATTTACAGGGTGGGAAGTGCCTGGTTGTATTTCTTGCTTTACTACTGCTCACAGTGCGTTCACCCCGTAGCTCACTCGCTGTAGAGCATCGCTGTAGCTGTACAAAGACCTGACTTCTCCTTACCCACAGGCACACACACACACATCCCCCCGCACACACTGAGGATGAAGCTGGAGCTGTAACTCTTCTGTATGGCTTTGTCACAGCTGTCACCAATTCAGGAAAAAGAGTCGTGAAACTCCTCTTCCATTTTGAGGCAACCACTGAGCACTGTGTTAATTTTCTGGGTCAGCGTCCCGGGATTTTCCTTTCCCTGGCATGCTGTTCTGTACTCTCCGCTCTTTGACATCATGGACAACTTCTATGGAAAGGGAGAGCTTAATCCTCTCTGAAGTAATGTCTTTCTTCTTTTATGACTGGAGCCCTGGACAGTCTCTTATTCTCCAGCGCTATATTTAACTCTGCCGTCTTGTTCATCCTTCCTCTCATCTACAGCTTGGCTAAAAGGAAGAAACCTCTGTCATAAATAAAATACCAGGAGGAAAGTCAAATCGCTCAACACGCTTTGAGGCAAACTGCAGCATCTGGAAAAGGGCTGGATTTCTGTGGCGTGCTGCACTCTGGCAGGGGGATTGGACTGGGTGATCTTTGGCCACCGCTGTACATTCTTACCCAAGCAAAATCGGATCAACATGATCATCACTTCCAAAATAAAAACTCTCCATTTGCCTGCATTTAGGTGCCTCCACACTGCACGTAACTCCTTACTTTCCACATTAATGCTGACACCATCCACAAGACAAGCCACCTCTCAGTGTGTAATATCCTGTGGATATTACAGGAAGAATGTGAGGAAGAATGTGAGTTAAGGCTGCCTGGAATGTCGTGCCCAGTTCTGGGCCTCTCAGTTCAAGAAGGACACAGAACTGCTAGAGTCCAGCACAGAGCCACAAAGATGATAGATTGGAAGATCTCGCCGATGTGAAAAGGCTGAGAGAGGTGAGGCTCTTTAGATTGGGAATAAAAGGAGACTGAGGGGGTGACCTCATTAATGTTAATAAACATGTGAAGGGTGGGTGTCAGGAAGATGGAGCCAGACTCTGCTCTGTGTCATCCAATGATAGAAGAAGGGGCAATGGGTGTCAGCTGGAACATAGGAGGTTCCACAAAAATATGAGAAGGAACTTCTTCACAGTGAGGGTGACAGAGCACTGGAACAGGCTGCCCAGGGGTGTTGCGGAGTCTCCTTCTCTGGAAATGTTTAAAACCCGCCTGGATGTGTTCCTATGTGACTTCGTCTGGGTGATCCTGTTGTGTGGCAGGGGGATTGGACTAGATGATCTTTCGAGGTCCCTTCCAAAACCTAATGATTCTATGTGAAAGCTGAACCCCTTGGTCAAGTCAGGCCTCCAGCAACAGCTTAACTCTTTCCTGAGTAGAGGGGCCCATTTTCCTCCATCCAAATGATGGCAGATCCCAGTCACTGGATTTCTCTGTGTGTGATGCTGAGAAGTCCAAGCAGCAGCTTGAACCGCAGATACAGTGAGGTAACCTTAGACCAGGACTGCCAAAGTTTTGAGAAGTGCTTCTGAAGGAGGTTGTGACACAAACTTGTATAAAGACTATCCCAAATGCCAAGGCATGCCTGAAATGTGGCATCTCCCCATGACAGGCTCCACATTTCAACCACAACTGAAAAGTTCATCTGGTTCAAGCCCCTGGGCAGTGACAGAGCCCCAGTTCAGGTCTCTCTGAGCAGAGCCAGAGGGTACTTGTGGGACATTTGGGGAAACAGATGAACCTAAGCCCTCAGCTTCCCTTCTTTTGTGACTCTTTACACAGGTCAATCCAACCCTGAATTTTGAGATCACCACAAAGTGTGCTTTTCGGAGCAGAAGTTCTCAATTTCCACCCCCTGCCCTCCCCACCTCCCCAGCTCTAATTCTGTGGTCACACTTCCCAGATGTTGGCAAAAAAACCTGCTGAGATGATGTGGTTACAGTACTTGGGAGATTTGCAAGAACTCCAGACACCACTGGGACATTCTGGAGGGGAACTGCGACTCCTGGGGCTGGCTGCATTGGCCTGAACTGGATCTCTGGGGTTGTGCTTTGTCAGGAGGGATGGATGGCTCTGGGGCTGTGTTTGTGGCAGGTGGGTAAGCTCAGCGTTCCCATTGCTGGGGGTTCTGAGCACTCCTGGCTAAGAAGAGAGGGTATCTGGTGAACAGGAAGGCAGAGGTCCTGCTCTCTGTTTGCACCACGAGCTCTGTGCCTGGCTCAGCTCAGGGCTGAGGATTCCCAGGAAGGGTCTGCTCTGATCAGCCACTTAAGGACAACCTGCTGCACTGCAAAAACAAACTGGACCCTGTGTCATTGCTGGCTGCTGCAGGATGGATGGGAAAGCTTCTTCAGGCTGGCTTTTCCTTCTGGAGGTTCAGCACCTTCAGGCTGTGCTGTGATGCTGTGTTCCTGGGGCATCTCACCTCCATCTTCTCTGTCCTTAGCAACAGCAGCAGTTAAGGCCAGCAAGATTTGACCAGCCAGGAGTGAGGTGAGCTGAAGCCACTGGTTGCTCTGCACCATGAAGTAGCAGGTCCATTGCTGCCTTGGTGCCATTCCTGATTCATGGATGTCTGTAGGATAATGATGACTCATTCCTTAGTTGTCTTTGGTTTCCCAAGGAAGGATGGGCACATAAGGAGGAAGATCTTTGCCCTGAGGATGGTGAGAAACTGGCACAGGTTGCTCAGAGAAATTGTGGCTGCTCCATCCCTGGGTGTCAGATTGGGTGGGGCTTTGAGCAGCACCCATTAGGGAGGTGGCCCTGCCCATAGCAGGGAATTGGAACTAGATGATCTTTAAGGTTCCTTCCTACTCAAACTGTTTTATAATACTAAGATCTATCCTTGATCTTCATCTATAGAGCTTCTCTACAGAGCCCCAGAACGAGTCCTAAAGCACTGAGCCAAGCTGCTCTGCAGAGATTGCTGTGCCCTGCAAATGGCACCTCCATCCTCTGCTCAAGCACCAGTGAGATCCCATCACCTCTTGGTCGTTCCAGCTTTCAGGCAGGCCCTGCTGTTGCTGCCAGTGTTTGGTTTTGGGCATTGCCAGAGTGCCCAACATTGCAGCACTACAGGAAGAGCTGTGGTGTCCTGCGCCCCTCCAGCACAGCTCAGCACAGGAGTGAACTGAACTTTCTCATCGGGCCTGGGTCATCAAATACCCAGCTAGCAGTTGCCCCTGTTTTGTGCACAGGATATTCCCAGGGCTGACTGTTGTGCTGGTAGAAGGTTTGCCCTGCAATTTAGAAGCTATTGTAGTCTGGAGCCCGTTTCCGAGGTACTTCTCCTTTGGGATCTCTGCTGGGTTTGGCTGCAGACCAATGCACTGAATGTTGGGGTTGGGCAGAGCCTGGCCGGGCTGCCAGCTCTGTCCCTGAGCTGCTTTTCAGAGGAGAGGAGCCCTGGCAAAAGGGGCAGACATGCAATCCCCCAGTCTGTGGAGGGGGAACAGCCAGCTGTCCAACGACCTGCCCACCCCAGGGGTCTGTAATAGCTCAGCTGGGGAGGCAGTGGTGTGATGAGAACGGCTCTGGGCGAGGCTGCTCATTGAGTTCAAGGTGTTGGAGGTATTGGGCTGAATCTGGCTCATGGTTATTATTGCATCTTAGTTTTGCAGTGTCATGCAGAGCCATGCTTGTGTGCCAGATGCTGTTGTGCTGGGTGTTGTGCTGTTCAAAGGGGCATGTCTGCAGTGTGGAGTCTTGGTGAGTGGGGTCTGGGGGCCCTTCTTGTGGTGTGGTGCTGTTCTCTGGAGGGTCCTTGGCCGATCTGTGGACTACAGAGCCGACAACCCCTTGATGGTTGGTGTCAGGATCATCCGCTCTGCTTGGCCATATCCCCTGCCTGTCATCTCCTTGTGCTCCTGGGTGCAGTGGGGCTGGGTTCAGCCTTGGGGAGCATCCAAGTGAGTTTTTCCCACGGTGCAAAAGGAACCTTTTCCAGCAGATGATCCCTGGCTGTTCCAGAGCCCATGTGGGACTCGAGTTGGCCAGTCTGAGTCCTTCTGTGTGACAGATGCTCCATGTTTTCCTCCTTCTTTCCCGCAGGCAGCACTGGCACAGGGGGTCTCGTATTTGCACAGGGATTGGAGCTGTGGGCTCTCTGGAGGCCTCTGTGCCAGCCATCCCCCAGCAGCTGCAATAACATGTTTTTCAAACATGTTCAAAACTAGGTGCAGGCAGTCAGGGAGCCACTGGCAGCCACCTCAGTTGCTTGCTTTATCTGGTCGCAAACACCCCTTTCACGCCATGTGCATCCTCCTTTCCCAGCACTGCACGATTAAGCCCTGTTTTCTCTTTGTAAATATTGGCAGGCAAAGCGACAGCCTCCTCGAACAAAAACAATAGTGGGGAGGTCGGTTCCCAGAGCCAGGCAGTGCACAGGGCATGGTGCAGCCCCAATGCCCACCCACTTCCCTGCTTCAGCCTCGCCAGAGTGTGGAGCCGGGCACCTCAGTCCCTCAGCAAGGGGCACATGCCAATGTTAGATCTTCATCCTAGATAACAGTCAGTCCTTCACATGTCTGCCCTCCACCTGGCTTGATCCCAGAGGACTCCTGTGGAGTTGCCATCCTTGAAGTGTTCATAAAACCTGTAGATGTGGCACTTGGGGACAGGGTTTAGTGGTCGTGGTGGTACTGGGTTGACTTGGTGGTCTTTGAGATCTCTTCCAACATTAATGATTCTAGGATTCTGTGGTCCTGTGGCTTTGCAAGCAAGAGGGTGGGATGCTTAGCCTCTGCAGGCTGGGCTGCCTCATTCTCCCACATGGCTGAACATTGTTGCAGGGAGCAAAGGTGATGGAAGAGCGAGACACCGAGCCCTTCCCTTGGGAAATGTGTGTTGGAGAGATCAAACATAGAATCATTTAGATTGGAAAAGAGTGATAGGATGAAGGGCAATGGCTTCAAATTAGAGAAGGGGAGTTTGAAACTGGCTGTTAGGAAGAAGTTCTTTAGCAGGAGGGGAGTTGAACAGGTTGCCCAGGGAAGTAGTTAAGGCTCCATCCCTGGAGACATTCAAGGTGAGGCTGGACAAGGCTCTGGGCAACCTGATATGGTTGAGGATGTCCCACTCACTGCAGGAGGGTTGGACTGGATGACCTTTGGAGGCCCCTTGCAACCCACATGATTCCATAACCATAGAGTCCAACCATTAATATCACTGTGAAGGAATAAACTGGTGAGGTTTTGCTGCTGTGGCACAGAAATGATTGTGAAAAATGTAGAAATGGGATAAATGCAATTTTGGCTGTTTGAGTCCCCTCTCAGCCTTGCCCACAGTACCAGGGTGCACATTAGGGTGATTGACTTTCTCCTATGACTTCTGGATTCAAGAGCCATCTCTTGTCCTGGCTTTAATATTCCCAGGGGGCTGGGGAGTTGCTCACTGAGGCTGAGCAGGAGGGAGAGGTACACTTTGCTCTCAGCAGCCAGTGCGGGCTGAGAATTGCTTTTGGCTAAATTCAATCAATGAGATGGGGACTGTAATTGAATCAGCAAGGGGGTGCAGAGCAGGGGTAGATGAGCTGTGCATCTGTCATGAGCAAAGGGGTAGGAGATGACCTTGGAATTGCTTTAAGCTTCTCCCTGGCAGAGTCACAGAAGCTTGGTGGGGATGGGAGTGTGCAGGAGTTATAGCATCAGTGTGGGTGCTGGGCTCCTATCAGCTGTGCTGGTGTCCTTCAGGCTCTGCAGAGTCCTCACTGTCATTCACTTTAGTCCCCAAGTGTGGGGTGGGGAACTGCCAGCCCAGATTTCCAGCCCAACAGATTGTCCTCTCCTCTAAATGTAGTGACCCTTAGGCACCTCCCTAACAACAGGTGGGTATTGCAGTGGTGATCTGCTGGCACAGGACTAGGGGAGGCTGAGTTGTCTGAGACGCTCAGAGCACTGTGACACTCCAGAGGATGCTCAGAGCATCACTGCAGCTCAGGGTCTGGGGGTCAGTGGGGCAATGGGGAGCCCACCAGCTTGGGTCACTGAAGCACAAACTTCTCCCCTTTCAGCAGAGCACAGTAAAGCCTGAGCACACACTTCCCAGGTTTAAGCCTGTTTTTGCTGTAGGAGTAGACATGGTGACGTCCAAAGATAAGAAAGATCAAATCTTCTCTTTCCTGGAAGTCTCCTTGGAGGGGCAAAGGGCTACACTACAGAGACCTTTTCTAGAGGTGATTGTGGGAAGCTGGTTTATTTACTGCTTTAGTAGGGATTTTGGATTAAACATGAATGAATTAGCATCCAATAAAAACAGAGTCTAAATGGTGCCATTGAAAAGCATTTCCCCTTTGGGCTGTGTTGTGTCTCTGCCATCACAAAGCTCCAAGTTCCTTAGTTCTCTCTGACCCTTTATGGGAAAAACAGGCTATCGGAGACCTGCCATTCTGGAAGGAAATCCTCGGGAGACATGAAAGGCCCTTTTCATGCCTGCTAGCAGAAGGCTGTTGGGGTTTCTTTGCAGTTCTGTCTGAAAGGTCCGCTTTTTTTTTTGGTGGTTTGTTTTTTTTCCCCATACCTGGCCACACAAGGAGCTCACCCAGCCGTGGACTTCTCTTAAAGCAAAATCTGCAAGCTCCCAGTTGGCAGCAGATGTTACTGATGCTTCATTTTTAGCACAAGAGAGAAGTTTGTTATGGGCTGGAAGACACTTGCTCAGAGAACTTGGTTGTTGGATTTCTTAAATGAGTGGGATTTAACTCAGAGAAAACCTGTCTGTGAGGAGCAGGACCTTGTCAAGAAGTGTGTGTGCAGGGAAGGCAGTAGGGCACGAGAGGAGGGGGGGTCAGCCCAAATGGATTCTCATAAGTTCTCTCAATTCCTTCCTCACTGTGTGTTGGTCCCACATCAGAGCAGGAGCATCACCCTCAAAAAAAGCCCTGATGCTCTAAGTCAGGAGCAGAGCAGGCAGGGCTACTTTGGAGCTTCTTGCTCCAGCCCCACCCAGCCCAAAGGTGTTTGTCTTCCTTGGGTTGTGCCACGGTGGCTCATTAATGTTTGCATACAGCAAAGAGCAATTTCCACCCTCTAAATAAGCTTCATAACATTTCCACTGCAGAGGCACAGGACACAGAGCTGCTGATGCTCTGCCCGTCCCTTACTGCTTATTTATTAAAGCAAAAGTCTCTGGCTCTACACCACAGCAGCTTTGCACCTCCTCTCTGGAGGAGATGCCCCCATGCAGCTGATTTCTCATCCGCTTTACTTTCTCAAGCCTGGGGTGCAGGATGCTGGGGAGAGCTCTCCAGTTGTACTTGTACTGGTCTGATGCAGCAAGTAGTGTGCAAACAAAGCTGGGGCCTGCGACACGCGGCTAATGACCTTCTCTCTGCCTGTGTTTCCTTTACGTCAGAAGTCCGAGTGCTTATTAAGTTTGGAGGCTTACTCCCAGGAGCAGAAGAAGAGGATCTGCTGGTGTCTGGCAGAGAACATCACCAAGCAGCAACATCCGGCATCAGCTCCTACGGAGAACAAGGTAAGAGATCCATGTGGGATCCTGTTGCGGTGTGGGGTTTGCTGCAGCGATGCTCCTGCCGGACAGGATGCTCTGAGGGGTGGGTTCTTTGATTGCCAGGTGAGCAAGGAGTTTGTGCTTAGGCACTGCTGTGCCTGCAGCTTTGTGCCGCGCTTGGGGAAGCGGATACCATGTTTGCATCTCCTGAGCTGAGGCAGGCTCTGGCGATCAGCCTGCTCGTGACACCTCCCAGCTGCTGTATTTGCACAGCTGAGGCCACGCAGCCCTGCGTATGGCCTTCCGTGAGAGCCTGGCTTCAGGGCAGGACTGATGGCAGAGGCAGAGGCTCAGTCTGTCACCTCTGGATCCTGACGGAAAGTAGTGGTGCAGAGATTTGTCCCTTTTGCATGCTCGGACAGGCTCCAAATCTTAATCTGGACACCAGAGATGGCCTCAAAGCTCACTTGATGGCTGCTGACTTCATACCTAGCAAGGCAGCACCAGCACTTTCCCCACACTGAGGAGCTTCAACCCGACCCAAGAGTGCAGTCCCAGCAGCTCTGGCAGGAGAAATGTGTGTGTGGTGGATCTGAAGCTGTGCCATGCACATCTGCCCTGTGTAGATGTGGTTAACACCTCCTGTCTGCCTGGCTTTGGGGCTGGGGCTGCCACCAAGATGTGTCTGGGACAATGGCAATTTCTGCTGGAGTCGCCTTGTCCCTTGCAGATTAGGTTTGGGCTGTTGGTGGGTGACCCACTGCTCCAGGAGATGGAAAACACGCAGTGCTGAGTGCTTAAGGTGCTCTAAATAAGGCAAGTGGGATTCTTAGGGGTAAAACCATCGGGTACCTCCACTCAGCTGGTGCATGGTGGTGGAGCAGCTCCTGCCCTGTGTTGATGTGTGGGTACAGCGTGTCCGGTCTGGCTCTGGTGGGGTAATTCACTCTCACTGTGTGTGAAAGTGAAGGCAAGAGCCAGTGGTGGTGTGGCTGCCAGGCTCAGGGCCAGAGGGTTGTGGCTGTTGCTCTGCAGCCTCCAAACTGGGTCAGCACAAACATCTCCACAGGAGACAGAGCCTTCAGATTCCCTCTCCCATGCGTTGCAGGTGGATGAAAATAGCAACGACTCCAAAAGCCCAAGAACCTCGTTACCAGTCAAACCTCTGGGAATGCAGACAGCCCAGGGCAGAGGGATGAGACTCTGCCACATTTCGTTGTCCTGCCCTGTGTCTTGCTGGCATAACACAGTGCCCGGGCAGGGGGTCCCAGCCGTGGGGGGATGCTCTTGATGGGGCTGTGGCTGGCAGCTCGGTGTGGTTCTGCTCTGGGCTGGCTGTGATCCAGCCATGGACTTGGGGATCCTCTGGGATGAGGCTGTGCAGGGATGTGTCCAAACCTGAGCATCTTTAATAGCTCCTAAAAGAGGAGATCCGGGCGGCTCTCCATCGCAAGTGCCCTGGCACGGTTTGAGGTTTCAGGTGACGTGGCTGTTTGCCCTCCCCACCCCAGACTCCGTGTTCATGGCAGGGTGTGGGATGTTGGACTGAGCGTCCCTGCAGGACTGACTTGAGTGCTGTGGTTCAGAGCAAAGCCCCGGAGAGTGTCTGCTCCCCTTGCTGCGGAAGGAGCCTGGCTCCTGAACAGTTGAAGGAATACTCTAGAAAACAGTACGCATATTCCTAAGGCTTTTCCATGCCTCTGTAGCCAAGAGGGAACACCTTGGGTGCAGTATAGAACCCATGTGGGCCTGGCAAGGTTGTGATAAGGAGGTTTTGCCTTGGCTTGCCGGAGCAGATGGAAATCCCTCTGATGGGGTATGGGGCTGGTATTCAGGAGTGTGAGAGCAACCACCAAGCACTCAGTTTAGTCTGCAGCATCGTTTCCCATCCCAGCAAGGTATAAACTGCTCAGGATGAAGTTTGAAAGCAAATCTGAGCCTGAAATGTAAGAAGGACCAGCATGGGGAAGGAGTACAGGCGAGGGTTGCAGTGGGAGTGCAAGCTGGGAGCAGGGCAGGTGGCTGTTTGGATGGTCTGGCTGCAAGCAGAAGCTGGATGTGGGTGACCTGTAGTTGGGGCTTCTGTGACCAGCGTGCACCACAGCTGGTTTGTGGAGGCAGACACCTCTGGGGATGCTGGTGCAGTGAGAGGCAGGAGCTGGGAAAATCAGTAGCTTTTTGCAAGAGAGTAGTGATCCATTAACTTTGCTCATTGCTTACAAGTCATTTGATACTGGGGCTATTTAAGGAAACAGAACAGTGTCTGTGCAAAGAGACAAATGATGCTGGAAATACTTGCCTCAGCATGGCCGAGTCCTGCTTCACACCAGATTCTGAATTGCAGAGTCCTCCAAACTCCTCCAGCTTGGCAAGGAGCAGCTCATCTCCCAGAGGCTAGAGTCTAGCTGTGGGTTTGTTGAGCACAGGAGCAAAGGGCTGGTGCAGCCCTGGTGCCAGCCCTGTGCTGAACCTGGAGGAAGGGGCACTGTCTGAGGTGGCAGCAGCTCCTCCACAGCCTCTGCGACTGCCACACCAGTGTGTGAGCTGGGAACTGCTCCCACTTCAGTGTGTAACGCTGCTATTAATGCTGTCCACAGCCCTTCCCAGAACAGACCACTGTGGGGGGTCCCAGCAGGATGGGCACATCTGGAGGGGAGGGGTGAGGCTGGACGAATTCATGGAGGAAAGTTGCCTGGTGCCATCTTTTTTGAGTGGTGAGAAATCAGACAAATTTGGGTCTTTGGAGTGGAACATCTTGTGTTTCAAAGCCCCCTCCGCCCCTGGGCAGGGCAGTACTAAGGCAAGGAAGGTCCTTCTGGCTCCAAGATATGCTTCTGCAAAGCTGCCACCATCTGTGGCATCATGTCCTGGGAGGAGGGTGTGAAGCCTGGAGGCTGCACCCTGCATGGGGCCCACATTGGCGTGGATGCTGCCTTCAGGGCAGCTGATTTTAGAGCAAAGCTGCCAGTTTCTTGGAGACAGGAGCAAGTGGTGATGTACCATTGACTTCTAGGTGTAGTTAGAAAACTACACGGGGGACACCGCTGTGATGGTGCAGCCAGGCTGCACCAGAGGGCTGTTTCTGCAAAAATCAGTGCAGAAGGAGCTCTGGGAATAGCAGTGGCCATCAGTGTGGTCCAATGTTCTAGCCCTGGTGACCAGGACCCATGGTGGAAGTGGGGCTCCAGTAGCTTTGCTAAAACTTGGCTAAATTTCCCCTGAGTGCTGAAGCCTCCTGCCAGCTGTAACAGATCACAAGTGGAGTTCTGTGAATGTTTGCTCTACATGCAGATTCTTCGCTGCTCGTGCTCTCAGGTCCAGGTCTGTCCTGGGAGGCTGCTCCCTGCCCCTTGGCCACGCTGAGCGGAGGATCTGTCAAACACATTGCCAGGATGACCCGGCTTGGCGACAAAAGTCCCCAGAGGGGGAGGCATGGAGCCCAGGGGTGGGCTGGGGCTGGTGAGGCAATGTGATTAGAGTGGGAATGGCTTGATGCGTTAATTGAGTTAGTGAGGGCTGAGCAATGACTACGCAGAGCATGCAGTTGCTTTGGCATGACCGAAGAGATGGCAAAGTGCAGAGCAGGGGGGCAAGGACAGGGGGGTCCAGGGGCTAGAGCTGCTGCAGCTGGTTTGGCTGTCAAGGAAGAGCTTAGTGGCAAACATTCAGCTTGCAACCAACTTGCCACGACCATCTGATTCTCACTGCTTGTTTCTTTGTGTCTTCCACACTCAGAACGGCTGATTACTCTTCCTTCTGAATCCGTGACCTGAGATTACCTCGGAGATGATGGCTGGCTGTATCTGACAGATGTAGATTATCCTTAAGCTAAATAATTGCGGACACTTGGTGGTGTGGACCTTGGGCTGCGGGAGTCCAGGACGGGCACTGCCCTTGTTTCCCGAGGGAGGTGGTGAATCCTCAGCACTTTCTCCCGTGGCTGCGGACAGTGTGAGCAGGCGTGGACGATGCTGCGCCCCAGCCCTTCCTGGCAGTTCTGGCTCCGGTGCTGGGAATGAGCCGCCGGCGGGTGCGAGGCTGGGAGGAAGCGGCCGGTCCCTTCCTGGCCTCTCTCTGGTCAGGAAAGGCTGGGCTGTTTCTCTCACTATTTGCAGAGTGCTTGACAAGTGCGAGTAAATGTGCTGTCAACAAAAGCAAACAGCGTGTAATCGAGGGATGATTGAAACCAGGGCTGCAGCAGTGGGATGGGGAGGGCTCGGTGGAGGCTGCTGCAGTGGCGTTGCAGGCAGAGGGCCGGTGGTGCCTCTTGTGTCCCATATCCCACCTCCTCTTTCTTACTCTGAGCATGCTGGAGTGCCCTAGGCAACCACCCTGCACCCCTGTCTCTCTGCAGTCCCAGATCCCCAATACCTCATTGCCTTCTGCAACACCTCATTACACTGGGTGGTGTCCTGTTTGGGTGCTGGCCATATCCACTCTGGAGCTGGCACAGCCAAGGGGCCACTGGCATTGTGGCTAAGAAGGCCAGTGGTCTCCTGGGATGCATTAAAAAGTGTGTGGCCAGTAGGTCAAGAGAGATTCTCCTCTTCCTCTACTCTACCCTGGTGAGGCCACATCTAGAATACTTTATCCAGTTCTGGGCTCCTCAGTTCAAGAAGGACAGGGAGCTACTGGAGAGAGTCAAGCACAGAGCCACTGAGATGCTCAGGGGGCTGGAGCATCTGCCTTAGGGGAGAGGCTGAGGGAACTGGGACTGTTCAGCCTGGAGTGGAGGAGACTGAAGGGAATCTCATCAAAGCTTAGAAATATCTACAGGGCCAGTGTATGGAGGATGGGACCAGGCTCTTGGTGGTGCCCAGCGACAGAACAGTGGCAACTGGGCACAAACTGGAACATAGGAGGCTCCATCTACACCTAAGGAAAACTTTTATCCCGGTGAGGGTAGCAGAGCCCTGGCCCAGGCTGCGCAGAGAGGTTGTGGAGGCTCCTGCTCTGGAGACATCCCAAACCCTCCTGGACTGTTCCTGTGGGATCTGCTGTAGGGGATCTGATTGTGGCAGAGAAGTTGGACTGGATGATCTACAGAGGTCCCTTGCAACCCAGCCCCACCAGTGTGGGATTCTGTGATTGCAGCGGCCATGACAAGCACTTGGCTGGCTTACCAGTGGGGTGAACATCTCTGACCCAGTGTTCACGAGGTGCTTTGCTCAGTGGGAGAGCAGAGCACAACTGGATTTTTGATGGGAAAGGAGAGGAGGAATTTGCAACTTCTCACTTGGCTTTTGGCCCAAAGTCTTTCCAGTCTGAGCTCAGAACCTGTTGCCTTGTCTGTGCCAGTTCTGCTCCAGAGGGCCTGGCTCACATGCAGACTGGGCAGGGCACAGCCAAGGGTGCAGGAAACCCAGAGCTTTGCCAAATCCTGCTTTTCTCTGTGATTCCAATGTGAGAGGCTGAGGACTTTACAGCAGCCCCTGGAGATCCAGCTTGTCCCCAGCCACACACCCTCCCAGCACCTGACTTCTGTGCTCAAATGGAGGAGAGAACCCAAGGGTTATCTTGGCCCAGAAAGGGTTAAAGCATTGCCGGCAGCACTTAGGAGCAGGTTAAAAAGTGAAGCAAATAAATGTGTTGTTCTGGGCCAGTGGACACAGCCCAGTTCCCACCCTGGGACAGAAAACTCGTAACTGTAGACAGCAAAGGTGCTGCACTAACTCCAGGAGTTCCTACGGCTGTGGGAGTGGAGACACTGTTCTGTGAGTCAGGGGCCAGGTCAGCTCCACTTACATGTCCGTAGGAAGCTGTCTCAGCCAGAGGTCTCTGCCTCAGTAAAATGAGTGGGAACCTTGAAATCACAGTGGTGACCTCAATGCATGGTGGCACATGGATTTCACCCTCTGCACCCAAGGAGTCAAGAGAAGCACAAGGTGTTGAGTTGAATTCAGCCAGGAGAGGTGTTGGAGAAGCAGCAGTAGGTGTGAATTCAGCTGCAGGCATAGAAGCAGCAGATGCAGTTAGAGATACCCTGGACTGATCCTACCTGAGCTGTGTTCTTCCTGGGTTTGTGGCCCTCTTTCATGGGAACAACTGACAAATACAACCAGGGCATGGAAGGCTCCATGTGGGGTGACTTTACAGCTCCCTGTGAGACTGCCACCTGTGTCTCAAATGTCTCTTTATGAATTTAAGGGCCCTCTTTATGCAGTTGCCTGACTGTTAATTTCCTACAGCCTGGTTCAGTACTGAGAGGTCCTGGGGCTGAGTTTTCACCTCATCATTTCCTTCTTGCCCAGCAGTTGACTTCCAGCCCTAAACATGGGGACACAACACTAAACTCAGGGGCCTGGGATTCACCTGGCCATTCATGTGGAGCTGGATGGGATACTGGGTTGCAGTACTAGGCGTTTTAACATCTCCCCTGGCCCCAACAAATCCTGGCTCCATTTCCAGCTCTGCAGGCTCTCAGTACTGGCCCATGGAGGTGCAGGGGGCTGCTGGCTCTGTCCCAGTGCTGCTGGCTTGTGGAGTGGACTCTGCATGTGTGCTGGGAGGGACAAATGGGGCAAAAGGGCCAGCTGAGAGCCACAGCTCTGGGTTTATTTCTTGTTTGCTTAGTTGGACACTGAATCAGAGCTCTCCTCTCTGGCAAGCTCCTGACGCTCTGTGATGCTCTTCATCCAAATCCTCCCCGCAATCTCTGGGCAGGATTCGCGGTGCTGTAGCGGGAGCAGCGGTATGAGCAGCCGCCGACACTTCCTTTGCAACCAGAGGCATTTTTAAACCCTCACTGGTCTGTTTCTGGCAAATCCTCAGAAAGGCTGGTGAGGACAAGTGTGCTGGTGGGGGTGGTGCTGTCAGCTCGGTGGGGCTGAGCTGTGTTGGGATCATTTCCATGGTGTAGCCAAAGGCACAGACCAAGTGGTTTGAACTGGCACTGCGGTGATTTAATGGAGGTGCTGGAAGTGCTCTGTTGAAGCAGGGATACAGGCAGGGCTGGCATCGGCTCCTCTCGTGAGCCTAAATGATTCCTGATTCCGCTCCTCCTTTTTAACATGGAGGGTGGGGGTCTGGCAGCAGGAGTTTGAGCAGACTCCAAAGCCAAGTTCTCGTAACTCCGTGCAAAAATCACCCGAACCCTGATATCTTCGCACAGACAAAGAATGTGTGAAATGCCACAGGGTTCGGGGTGCTGATGCCCAGAGTGATGTGGGTTGGGAGACATGGGTCCACATGCCCTCTGAGCTGTCCTGCTCTGTAACAGGCACCTTCCTGATGGAGTGGCAGGGCAGGGCTCGACAGCTTACAGATGACAAGAGGGTTCCATTTGTCTTTGGAGCCACCAGTGTTGTTTCTGGTACCATTTGGGGTTCCTCTGTTCTGTGTGTGTCTTGCTCGTACCAGCTGCTCTGCCAGATCCTCTTCTCTTGGTGGTTGTTTCCTTACTGTGGTCTGTGCCGGCAGCACCAACTGCTTCCAGCACCAACCTTGTGGTCCTGTTGTAAGTGATGTTGGGGTGAGTCCCTCACAATGGCTCTGCAGTGGCCGAATGCACCAGCTCAGGCTCCTGCTGTCACCACCATCATCCTGCCCAGGGGACAGTGCTCTGCCCCTGCATATAACATTGCAGAGACATTCCTCCTGCTGATCAGCACTGTGTCCCCCCAGCAGAGAAAGGGTGCTGAGGGCTGTGGGCTGAATGACAACAACAGGATCAGCTCCTTCCTACCCCTTTCCTGCTCCTCTGCTTGTTTTACTGACAGTTATTTATGACCCAGACATCATCTCACCAGCCTGCAGCACCAGGTCCCACTGTGCTCCCCCAGTGCAGACAGGTCACCCAGTCGATGAGGCAGCGGCTGGTACCCAGCTTGGGCAAAGTGGAGCTGTATCACCAAAGCAGCGCAGGGGCTGTGTTCAAGTCTGGATGGTGGTTGTGTCGTATTCCTGCTGCTGGCAAAGGCTGAGCTCAGCTCCATACCCAGTGAGAACAAGTGAGGGACTTTTACATCTCCTCTACCACTGCAGAGCTGTGGCTCCCTCCAGCTGTGCTGCTCCTTCCCAGGAACATCCATGAGGCTGCAGCTGGCTGGGAGCAGGAGCAGGGGAACACATGTGCCCCAGGTCCCTGCTAGAGGAGCACTGAGCCCGGTTGGGGCAATGAACTGGGGCCAGGGTGGCAGATAACCCTCACCAAGTGGCTCTGCAGTGGCTGTGCTCACCCCACTGCTGCACTGTCCCTTGTAGCCACGTTTCTGTCAGTGAGTATTAGACTAGGAGGAGAAATGTCCAGCCAAGGCAGGAGGGTCCTCAGCCTGGTGTGTACCTGGGTGTCATGAGAGGGCAGTGACCTTTGCAGGAGAAGAGTCAGGGCACCTGGTTGTGTGTGGGCTGTCCCCTGGATGGAGATATATTTTTTCCCTCAGTGTATTTTCTCACTGTCTCTGCCCAGTTGGCGCTTCAGAGCTGCCCTTTTGCCACAGAAAGTAGTCTGGGCAGAAAAACCCCAACTGCAAACCTGCAGCAGAGTTTCATTTTGCAGAGAGTACAGGAACCAGTCTGATGCTTGGTGTCACGCATGGGTGGACAGGGCAGGGAAAGGGGAGCTGCAAGAGTGAGCGTGGCGGGTTCCAGGGTGATGTGTGGCTCTTCTTTGGGGCAGAGCAGTTGTCCACTTTTATCTGGAGGTAATTGTACCTCCAGGGATTGCCAGCAGACCCATAAATAGCACGAGGGGCACGAGGGAGCAGTGTCTGGGAGAGGCTGGGGCGGTTTCAGCTGCTGCCTGACATGAGCATTAATAACTGTGGAGGCAGAGCCAAGATTGGAGCTCTCACCAGCAGAGCTGCGGCTGCAGGCACACATCGGGAGGAGACTCTGCTCGCTCAGCCTGTGCAGCTGGGATGAACTGAGAGCCCAGATTTGGTAGGTTTTGCTTGCACAGATTGTAACTTGGGTAATGCATCCTTTGCTGGACCCTTTGCATGTTGAGGAAGCAGCATGGTGCTGTCTTTAGATCAAAGGCACCTCCTCCTCCTGCACTGGTCCCCCACACCCTGTGCTGGGCTGGTCCCAGCTCTCTCCTGGGGAATCTGCAGCTCCTGCCTGGCTTCATCTGCCGTCAGGCTGGGCTTGAAGGGTTGGTAACGAGCATCCAGAGGGAGTGAAGTAATGTTTGTGATGATGGAGACTTCTTGAGGGTCTCTTGCAAATCTGGGCTGCACGGGCTGTGCCCCCTGCACTGGCTGGTTCTCGCTGTAGGACCACTGTGCCAACAGCGTGGGCTTCCTGCTCCAGGACATAGGTGGCCTTCTGGGTACTCTCTGCTTGCTGGCACTGGGGACCAGCCAGCGATTCAGCCTCATCTCCAGTGATCAGAGCCCCATGCTTGTAGTATTGGCACTGGGCAGGGAACAGGTTGGGATGCGGGGTTGGGGCTGCTGAGTTTGGGGCTGATTGCTCAGAGCAGCTGCAGCAAGTCTGTGTCAAGAAGGAGCAGTGAATGGTGTGGGGAGGGCTGGCCTCAGCTGGCTGCACTGAATGGCAGGGTGTGAGCTCTGCCTGAAGCCTGGGCTCCTCCTGTGTGACCCCTGCTGCAGGCAAAGCTGTTGCCCTCGAAGAAGTGGTGGTTCCTGTTTCCTGTTGGCTCCCAGAGCAGAGTGGCTCTGGGAACAGGCAAGGAGTGTGGCCGTGGCAGCATCTGGGCTGGGCTGTACCCTGGGCAGTTCCCTTTTGCAAGTGGGGATGGCAGTAACAAGGTAGGTGGGACTGGCATGGGCAGCTCACATGGAGTCATTTCCACCTGCAGAGGAGGACTTCCTCTTCCATGGCTCTGAGGTATTTCAAGCTTGGGGTTTTTTTAATGCTAGGAAAGTTCAGACCCCTGTGTATATAATCAGAAACATAAACCCACCCTCCCCGCTGTGCCCCAGTGCACCCTTGGACCCTGGATTTATAGATCTGTGCTCGCTTTTGCTGTTCCACTAATTGCTCTGGTATCAATTATTCATCAATTCAGTAATGAAGCAAGGAATGAGTAGAAACCCTGCTGTGCTCTGAGACCTGGGCTCCGGCTGGCCAGCTCCGCAGAGCACTTCCAGAATCACTCCCACGAACATTTCCTCAAGTTTCGGTGTTTCTGCATTTGTTTTCTTCCTCTCAGCCCCTTCCTGTGTGTGAAATGGTGTTTTCCTGTAGCCGTGTGCTTCCTTGGTTCTTAGTGGCCACTTCCTAGGTGTCGAGGTGCTCGTTGTTAACACTTTGGGTAGCATTTTGCAGGGACAGTCAGAAACTCCTGCTCTGATGGACCCGGGTGTTGCTCATCCAACCCTAAAACCACAAATTGTAGGATTTTTTAATTCCACTTTAGGAAAACCTCCTTTGGAAACACCGATGTTTCCCTGGGTCATGTAGGTGCTGTTTTCCCCTCACCCCATCTGGCCCAGGGACGGGTGTTACCTCCATACAGATCACACTGCCAGTGGTGAAGGTGGCAGCATCCTCCACAGAATCCTCCTAGAGAGGGACTTGCTCCCATTCTCCTGGAGTTAAATGCTTTCAGGAAGAGATGAGACCGATCTAGCCTCTTTCTAACCCGGGACAGGTAGCAGGAGCCAGAGAGATTCCTCGATGGGAGCAGCTCTTCCAGCAGTGCTGTAGGAGGTCCTTTATCTCCTCCTGGAGTGAGAGTCAGAGCAGCACATCCTTTGCTCTCCTGCTCATCTGTGTCCAACAGTTCCCTACAGGGATTCTCCTGCTTTTCCCAATCCCTGACTTTGGCTGAGTGCAGGGCGATTCTCCAGTGTGTGCATAGGATCATCGGAAGAAAGACCTGCTCTGCAAAACCTCCTCAGCTGCATCAGGGGTCAGGAAAGGCTGAGTTCAATTTTCTCACGTCTGGATGGTACTTTAGCTGCAGTGGCTTTGAATCAAGAAGCTGAGAGTCTTAGAAACTGGGATTTAAGGGATTGCCCCAATGCAGCACTTCTGGAAGCACCAGCCAAAGGCCAGTGCAGGCTTCAGCTCATAGCTGTGCCTCAAGAGATCATGCAGACCTACCTCCCTGCCAAAGCAGGGCTGCATCCAGGCAGGGTTGGGTATCTCAAGAGCAGGAGACTTCACAGCCTTTTGGGGCAGCCTGTGCCAGGGCTTTGGGACTTGAAGCATAAAGAAGTGTTTCCTTATTTCCTAATGACAATTCTTGTGCTCCAGCTTGTGGACTCCAGCCCCTTGTTCTGTTACTAGGCACAACTGGAAACAGTCTGGCTCCATCTTCCCGACAGCCACCTGCAGGCAGGGATCCAGTCTCTTCTCAGGGCTAAACAGTCCCAGCTCTCTCAGCCTTTCCCCATAACAGAGATGCTCCAGGCCCCAGTCATCTTCATTGCCCTCCACTGACTCTGTCCAGTAGTTCACTGTCTCTCTTGAACTGGACACAGTGCTCCAGATTGGCCTCACCAGGGCAGAGTAGAGAGGGAGGCTGATCTCTCTGTCCCTACTGGCCACACACTTCTTACTGTACCCCAGGATACCATTTGCCTTATGGCAACAAGGGCGCCCTGTCAGCTTGTGCTCAGCTGTCTGCCAGGACTCTGAGGTCTTTCTCCTCGGAGCTACTCTCCATCAGAGGTGACCTAACCTATATTGGAGCTTTGGGTTGTTTCTTCCCAGCTGCAGGACCCTACTCTTGCTCCTGTTGAACCTCATTAGGCTCCTCTCTGCCCAGCTCTCCAGCCTGTCCAGGTCACCCTGGATGGCAGCTCAGCTGGTGCTCCCAGCTCTGTGTCATCAGCAACTGGCTGAGGGAACTCTGTCCCCTTGTATGTGTTGTTGATGAATGTGTTGAACAGGACTGGACCCAGTACAGACCCCTGGGGGACACTGCTGGTTACAGGCCTCCAGCTCCACCCCGCTCCATTGGTAACAACTTTGAGCTCTACCGAGGATACAGGAGCAGGCAGGGTCAGCTTTGTGCTCCAAGGTGGCCCTTGGCACCACATCCCTGGTGCCTCCAGGCTTATTGACTGTCTATGACCATATTACTGCCACTTTCCTTCTCTGCCTTTCCCCCACTCCTGGTGATGTTCAGCAGAGATCAGCCACAACTCAGTTTGCAAGAACAGAATCTCACAACCCTGGCAGCACGTCCAACCTGAGACAGAAGCCTCGCTGGATGGGGAGGCTCCTGCTCATACCCTCCATGCCACTGAGGAGCAGCAGAGCCTCTGATTGAATTAGCGTGGGGATTTAATTTAATCCCCAAATGTCTCTCATTTTAAAGGAGCCTGTTCATTTCCTTCGAGGGCCTTATCTGATGCTGGCAAACAGCAATATTGAGCAGAAAGACTGGACAAATAGGGAGCTATGGGGAGGGGGGGGGCTTTGCAGGCAATGAATTAAGGGCTGTGTGGGTTTTTTCCTCTAATTAGTTCATGAAATAATGATGACAGTGCTTGCAATACAAGTCAGACAGAAACAGCATCATTAAAACACACATTGGTGCAAATGCACAGCAAGTCTGGGAACGTTCTCTGCTTTTACAAGAGATCATGGGGAGGAGTCAAACAGCCCCAAGGATGGAGCAAGCTGAGTACCACCACATCCAGCTGTCCTGGGGATGGGGCACATGTTGTATGCGGGGCTCAGAAATCAGAGATTCATTGAATCATAGGGTTGGAAGGTACCTCCAAAGATCATCCAGTCCGACCCCGCTACACCAAGCAGGGCCATCACTCACCAGACCAGATTGCCCAAAGCCCCATCCAGCCTGACCTTGAATGGCTCCAAGGATGGGGCCTCCACCACCTCTCTGGGCAGCCTGTTCCAGAGATTCCCCACCCTCAAATTCAAGAACATTTTTCTCCTGTCCAGCCTCAATCTGCCCTTTTCCAGCTTCAACCATGACCCCTCATCCCATCATTTTCTGCCCTTATGAACAGTCTTCCCCAGACTTCTGACAGCTCCTTTCAGGGTTTGGAAGGTCACTATAAGGTCCCTCCAGAGTTTTCTCGAGGCTGAACCATCCCAGCTCCCTCAGCCTGTCCCCTGGAGAAGAGGGGCTCCAGCCCCCCGATCATTTTTGTGGTTTCCTCTGGACGTGCTCCACCAGGTCCCTGTCCTTCCTGAACTGAGGGATCCAGAGCTGGATCCTACAGGACTACAGGTGAGGTGTCTCCAGGGCAGAGCAGTAGAATCACAGAATCTCCTTTCTCAATCTGCTGGCCAGGCTGCTTCTGATGTAGCCCAGGATGCAATTTGCCTTCTGGACTGCAAATGCTCAGTGTCTGCTCCTGTCTGGCTTTTCATCTGCTAGTACCCCTAGGTCTTTTTCCAGACATGATGACCAGTGAGTTTTAGCCAGAACACTCACTGGGGCAGTCCAGGACATGGGCTCTCTGTGCTGAAAATGGGCCTCGAACACCTCCATGGGATTTGCTGGGATGCTTTTGCAGCCTGATCCCTATGCGCAGTAGCCTGGTAGCTCCCATCAGTGCTTGTCCTCATGTGCTGGCCTCTGCAGGGCAAGGAGGTGCTCAGCAGCAGGCTGGCTGTCCCTTGGCATGATTTGCAGGGGTCTCCAGTCATGAGCCATGACCACTGCAGGGAAACAGCCTGCATCTGCTCTGTGGGTACCTCTTCCCAAAGGGATGTGAGGCTGGATGAGCTGATTCCGGGGATGCTTTTTGAAACTAAAGTCAATGACATTTACACAGGAGGTCTGTCTGTTCACTCGAGCTTCCCGGTTGGATCTTACCTGGGGATAGAGTGACATTTTTTCTGGGTAACTGGTTACGTGTTTCACCCCCTGCTCTGCTCCTGCAGGGTCTGTGTAGGTGACAGTTGCTTCCAGAGGGAGGATTTTTCTCTCCTTTGGGCTTCGTCCCCTGCTGAGCTGGTTTTGCCCCTTTGCTTTAGTCAGGCTTTGTGCAAAGGCAAAATCACACCAAAGAGAGGACCTGGTTCTGGTGGGGTGGCTCCTCACAGGCTCACCCTGCTCATGACAGAACCTCAAAGGGTTTTCTCCTTTATGCTGCTCCTGGTTTTTCCCTTTGAAAGGACAGAGCTTTCTCAGGACTTCCCCTGCTGCAGGGGAAGGAGGCAAAAAACAGACCCTGAAGGCTTAAAAACCCAGCAGGATCTGAGAGGGGTGGTTGTGATTTTGTGGCCCTGTGGGACATAATGGGGTGGCCCAGGGGACATCCACGGCCAGACAGGGAGACTGAGGGCCCTCTGCAGATGGACAGAGCCCAGCAATTCCCTTCTGTATTTACTGAAGTGATGCAGGAGGGGCTGGAGCTGCACGACAGGAGCTGCTGGTTTTCTCCACTGCCCTGACCACCTCGGGGAAGAGCTCTGCAGGGCTGAGAGTCCCCAGCAGCTTCCAGGGTGACAGTGGAGCCATCTGGGTCAGGATGGTGTGACCCAGTCTGCCTCCATAGCCAAAGCCATCCTCCACTGGACCTGTGCTGTAGCCACCAGCTTGCTGCTGGTGGGGGAACCCAGTGTTTGAGGCTTCAGGAGCAGGACTGCATGCTGTAGGAGTGATAGGCAAGCTGTCACTACCTAGTGATGTGGGGATGATGCTGTCCCACCCCACTGGAGCACCATTAGGGCTGTACAAGTTGCTACAGCCAGCCTCGTGACTGGGATGTTAGTGACCTCCCCAGAAAGGTGGCCAGTGAGAGACTGGGATACTTCTGCCTTAATCCTTCTTTACCTTCTTTTCTGGCAGATGCTGGAGACAGATGCTGAGAAGCCAGGGCAGATGCACTCAGAGGATGGGAAGGCAGTAACGGCTGATGCTCCTCCAGCTGCAGAGGCACCAGCTCCAGTCAAGCCCTGGGATGCTCTGGGAGCCACCCAGGGTCCTCTCCTGGCAGAAAAGCAGCTGTTGGCCACCCATAAGGGAGAGGATCAGCCCAGCTCCCTGCCAGCCTTTGTCATCCCTGAGCTGCGACTCGACAGCACCTTCAGCCAGAGCACGGCTGGCATGGCTTGTAGCACCACGGATGGTGAGGATGAGGAGGAGGAAGATGAGGAGGAAGATGAGGATGAGGAGGACGAGGACAGCGACGAACACTACTTGGAGAGGAACGAGGTGAAGCGCAGCAGCATGATCGAGACGTCGGGCTGTCAGCCTGTCTACATGCTGGGTGTGCAGAGCTCCCTGCGGCGCCGGACCCACAGTGAGGGCAGCCTGCTGCAGGAGGCCAAGAGCCACTGCTTCACCTCTGACACCACCCTCAACTGCTCGGACAGCCAGGGCACCAAGGGCCACTGGGCCCTGCCTTCTCCCAAGACCCTCAAGAAGGAGCTTGCCAAAAATGGTGGCTCCATCCACCAGCTCACCCTGCTGTTCTCTGGTCACAGGAAGGTATGTGAGGCTCCTGCTTGGCTCTGGTCATGGGGAGCTCCTCTGGTGGAGCTGTCTCAGCATGTAGCTCTTCTCTCCATTGCCACAGCAGAGCTGGAATCTGAGGGGTTGAGAAAGTCCCTGCCCCTGGCAGCCAGCTCTGGGAGATGGGGATATCACCCAGAGCCAGTGTGCTGGTGCTGTGGGTGGATGTCTCCCACTGGTGCATCCAGATCAGGCAGGATTTTGTGGCCTGGATAGTTGCTGTCTGCAGAGAGTGGTGGTGAGAGAGGTGCACTGGGTTGTTCACTCTTGCAAAGAGCTGCTTGAAGTGGTGAGGACAGGAGAAACCTGGTTCCAGAGAGCCTGTGGTGTCAAAGGGGTGGGAATGCCAGGAGCAGGGCAGCTTCCGGCTCAGTTAGCCCCTTGCAGGGCTTTGACCATTGTGGAGGACCTGTCTCAGGTAAAGGTTGACGTCAGCAGTGGTTTCTGACCTGGGCATGCAAGAAGGAGAAGTAGGGGCCGGCAGGTGCAGCACGATGGGGGCTGGCATGTGGTCTGGGCTGCTGGCCCGGCACCCTGCTCTGCCCTACCAGGCTCATGCCAGCTTGATCTCTGTCTGGGGCTGCGGGTACTGCTCTACTTGGGACCACACAGCATCACTCAGGACCACGTTGTGTTGCTCAGGGGCATGTTGTGCTGCTAGGGACCACCTTGAAGAGCATAAGACCATGTTTCCTGCTGCTTGTGACAGCTGGCTCCTTGGCAAGAGAGGCTAGTGCAGAGTCCCGCATGCCACCAAGCACAGCAATGTGGTGGGGTTAAACCTGTGATGGGCTGAACTCTCTTTCTGCCAGGCTCTGCTCAAAAAGCCATCTCTGATGCTGTTTCCTGGAGCACTTTTAGGGCTCAGAGTCCCTGTCCAGTGCGTGGGAGCTTCTGCAAGTCTGCCGGGGTTAGCTGGGGCTGTTGTGCAATAGGGTAGCCTGAACTCTCTTGGATACTGATGCCAGTAATTGTGGGCTGGCGGTGTTCAGACCCTCTGCCAGATCCCATCCAGAAAGGGCAGTTAGTGGCAGTGCAGGCACAAGCGTGAGTGACTAGTGAGGGTAGCTCATGGGAGCTGCCAGGGATGGATCTCCTTGAAAGAAGTTTGGAGTGCTGCTGTGCAGCCTGGGCACACCCATCTCTGTGGCAGTGCCCGACACAGGGCTGGCTGTGTACTCACTGCTGAGGGAGACCCAGGCAATGGATCCCACTCCTGCCCTGGGCTGATCAGGGGGATGTTTTTTAGCTTCTTGATAAAATTACTCTGGAACAGATGAAAATGAGATTTTGTGGAGCAAGGACTGGGGCATCCCATGCTGGCAGTGAGGGCAGTGTGACTGCTGCACCTCCTGGGGCTCCCACTTCCAGCCCTATGGCAGCTCTGGCAGGTGCATTAACCCCCTGACTACTTTCTCTCCTGGGGCAGCCCCTGCCTCTCCAGTTGCCATGGAGGTCTGGGGTCCAGGCATGGGGCAGGGTCACAGGGTGTTGGGCTGCTGCCACCCCCCGGTCTACACTCTGGAGGGACTTTGATCTGGCTGGGTCAGTGAAACCTTCTGAGGTTTCTGGAGCAGGACACTGCTGTTTGATTCCCCTAAGGGTCCCCTCCAGCAGCAGCACTGACCTGCCAAGCACTGGTGATACCTGCATGTAGTGGCCTCGGTGGTCCACAGCATTCATCAAGGTGTCGGGATTTTTCATTTCAGGGAACATTTCAGAGGCCCTTTTTAACACCATCATGCCCAGTTTGCCTTCTTGCTCCCCTCCTTCCTGTGTTGGGGCTGGGATATGGCTATTTTATGAGCATGTTGTGGCCAGGAGCTCTGGGACTCCTGGGGCGAGCTCTGCTGCTGCCTTTTGTCCCCAAGCACGGTGGAGCCTGGCTGGACAATGGCAGGAAACGTGGTCCGGCTGTGTGTCGCCCGGGCCAGCCTGCCTGCCGGGGCCCTATCTGCCTGGGGAAGGTGCTTTGCAAGGTTTGTATTGTTTGGGGCCAATAAACTCCGGAAACCCGGGTGCAGAATGGAAGGAAGTGTCCAAAGCCTTGAGGCTGCGGCTGCAGGGGTTCCCACGGCATGGCCGCGGGGCGGCGATCCTGGGAAGCCCCTGCAGTCCCCTGCAGCACCGCGATGTGCTTGATGTGGGGTCAGGCTGGATGTGGGATTGGCTGCAAGCACCTTCCAGTCTCAGCTGGTAATGGATGAGTGACTAAAGCGTCTCAGCTTTGGGGTTCCAGGGGGTCACAGAATCACAGAACATCAGGGATTGGAAGGAACCTCAAAAGACCATCCAGTCCAATCCCCCCACCACAGCAGGATCCCCTAGATCCAGTGACACAGGATCCAGGCGGGTTTTAAACAGCTCCAGAGAAGGAGACTCCACAACCCCCTGAGCAGCCTCTTCCAGTGCTCGGTCACCCTCACTGGGAAGAAGTTCCTTCTCATATTTATGTGAAATCTCCGGTGTTCCAGCTCACACTCATTGCCCCTTGTCCTATCATTAGATGGCACTGAGCAGAGCCTGGCTCCATGCTTCTGACACCCACCCTTCACATATTTATCAACATTAATGGGGTCACTCCTCAGTCTCTTTTTTTCCAATTTGAAGAGACCCAGCTCCCTCAGCCTTTCCTCATCAGGGAGATGGTCCACTCCCTTCATCATCTTTGTGGCTCTGTGCTGGACTCTCTCAAGTTCCTCTGCGTGGTGCCAGGATCCATAGCTCAGAGGTTGTGCTTGTGCTGCCAGTGCATCTGAAGTTCCCTGGCTTTGCCCAGGCTGCCCTGGCCAGTGATCAGGGATTGGAGCCCTCTCAGCGCTCTCCAGAATCGAAAGCTGCTGTTGGATGATTTTATCATGGCTGAAGTGCCCTCATTTTTATCTCTGCCTGGGGATTCCTGGGGAACCTCTCATTGTTTTGGAGGGGCTCAGACTGGTTCTGGGTGGAAAAGGTGCTGTGTGGCCTCAGGAAAGGTCTCTGTGCCCACTCAAGACAGCAGGAAAAGGAGCACCACTAATGGAGCTGAGGCTGTCCTCTCCACAGGAGGTACCGCTGTCAGCATCTTGAACTGGGACGGTGCCTGGGCCACCAGCCACAGTGTCTCCTCAGAAGCTCTGGGGACTCCATGGGCTGGAGGTGGCACATGATAGCTGTGGGGAGGTGGGTTCCCATACCAGAGCAGAGGGGAGCTTGTCTCACAGCACTGCCACAGCCCTGCAGGTGCAGGGGCTCTGGGCTGTGTGCGGTGTGGTGGTGGGTGATGCTGGCAGGGCTGTCTGGTGGCACCTGGAGTGGCACCGTGGGCATTGCTGTACCATCAACACTGACCCTTTCTTTTCCTCACCCCCAGCTGAGTGGAGCTGACCCTGAATGCAGCTGTGAGGAAGGGGATGAGACCTCCCGCAAGAAACGCAGCAGGAGCCTGTAAGTGGTGGCATCAGGGTGTGCCAGGGCTGTTTGCTGCTTTCTGACACCTTAGCTGAGCTTTGCTGGTCCAGGCAGCCCTTAGGGTCTCCCTGCGTTGCTCCTCCAAAGTTTTGGAGTTCCTCCAAAAATGCAGGAACTAAGGTCTCACTTTGGGTTGGGGGTGGCAGTTTCTTGGGAGGGGGATGGGAGATGCACTGGGACATGGCACAGCTGTGGGGAAAACAGCCCACCTGGCTCATCCTGCTTTGACAGGGTGGGTGAAGGGGCTCTTGTTGGTGCCCTGGTGAGAAGAGCAGAACTTCCCTGGTACCAGGAAAGCCCTGCTCTGACAGTGCTGGGTTCAGGGGGAGGCCAGGAAAGTTGTGTAACATGAGCGGGGGCCTCCTTCCCCCTGGCCCGATGCCCGGAGGAGGAATGGGAGGCTTGAGGAGCAGTGGGGACAGGCTCCAGTCCCTGGAGCGCATCACAGCGTGGTGGGAGCACAGAGCACGGGAGGGCATACAGGAATGCTTGTGTCCCTTCCACCCTCTCCAGAAAGGCTTTTGGGATACCCCAGAGTGGGATCTGGCCAAGGATGAGGCTGCCACGACCTTTGCAGCACTTGAGCACAGCGGGGTTGGGGCTGGCGGGGGCGGACGAAGGTGTTTTGGAATGAACCGCCTCCGGTTTTACACCGCGGGAGCCGACTGGGTGTCGGGGCTGTTGAGGTGCCCGGCGCTGGGTCCTTCCCTGTCCCTCCACATGGCTCTGGGGCAGCGGGGGAGGTCGCACGTGGCTCGCGGGGGCTGAGCACTGGCTGCGCACCCGGGCTTGGCGGCTCCACAGCGGGCGCTGCCTGCCGGCAAGCGGCACTGTCGGGCTGCAGGCTGCCGGCCCGCGGGCGGCTATTTATAGCTGCTTTATGACTTCCCACCCTGCCACACTCGAAATGAAAATGAATCCCGCACCGCCTGCGGCAGGGACGTCCCCTCGTCCGCGTGTCCCGGCGCCGGGGGAATCGGGCTGCCGGGGGGAGGCACAGCCGGGGTCGGGGCGGTTGCAGAGAGGATTGTCTCCTCACCTTGGGAAGACAGTGGATGCGCAAGGGAGCCTCTTGGTATCGCACCGGCTGGCTATTGGCTGCACAGTCCAGTTGCCAGCTGTCTGCGGGGAGTATTTATGGTGCAAGTGGCTGGGCTTCGTCACTCGCCTCCGCGCCCGGCACCAGCACTGGGCTGCCGGCACCCCCCGATGTGCCGCACCATGGTGGACTTTTCCGAGAAATACCTGGAAAGGTAGGAGCTCAGCATCCCGCGAGGCAGGGCGATGTGCTCAGCCGGGGGTGGTTTGGAAGCGGTGCGGGGCAGCGCTGCTGGACATGGCCTGGTGGCCATGCCAGGGGCAGATCACAGGGGCAACTCCAGGCAGAAACCAGCAATAGTTACTGAAAGACTGTTTTTGCTGTGGCGCTCTGGCTGGGCTGGGCTGTGCTGCAGCTGGGGGCTGCGTGTGCCCACAGGTGCCTCAGCCTGGTTGTGAGCAACTTGCAAGTGTGTGCAAGAGGAGTAGTGGCTGTTATAAGTTGGAGAACTTTTGAGGTGGTACTCGCTGGCTATTACAGCGGCAGTCTGGCAATGAGCTGCAGTCACCCATGAACCCCAAGCTGGGGGTGCAGCAAGGCTGGCATTAAGCAGCTGGAGGCAGCCCACGTGCACTGAAGATGCACACAAGGGCTTTCCCTGGCTTTCAGCGCTCTGCTGAGCTATGGTGCTGCCTTGCCAAACTGGACAAGCTGCTCTATTGCCTGCTGGGGTCTGTGTGAGATGGCCACATCTGCTCCTTGGCTGTGGGGTTGTGGGCAGTGGGAGGCTGTTTGGACTATGAGGCTATGAGTTTTGCTCTGCCTTTCCCACATTACTGTCGAGTTGGTGCCTGCACTGGTGTCCTGCTGGGACCATGGACCAGACGATGTGAGGGCAGTGAAACCATCTGGGCAAAGGCACAAGGGACTTGTGGAGTTGGGGGCAATTGCTCCCCAAAGCCCTTCCATGGTTCTGAGTACGCAGCACCTCACAGGACAGAGCCCTGGTGTTGCTGCAGCTGGTTTTTCTCCCCAGTCTGTTTCTGTATTTTACCTTCCTGTGACCAGAGATAACTGAAGGACCCAATGGCATCGCTCAGGGTGGGGCACACCCTTGTCTTGAATCCCTCTCATGCCCCCTCAGACCTGGGCATGGGCTGGCTAGGCAGAGGTGGCCCCTCTGAGCATCACAGAACCATAGAACAGTTTAGGTTGGAAGTGACCTCAAAGATCACACAGTTCCAGTCCCCTGCCATGGGCAAGCGACACCTCTCATCAGACCGGGGTGCCCAGAGCCCCATCCATCCTGGCCTTGAACACTTCTAGGGATGGAACAGACCTGGGCAACCTGTTCCATTCTCCTCAGAACACTCACAGGGAGGGATTTCTTCCTAAGATCTGATCTAAATCTCCCTTCTTTTGCCCTGAAGCAATCCCCCTTGCCCTGTCACTAAATCCTTCGGAAAAAGTCCCTCTCCAGCTTTCCTGTAGCCCCTTCAGGTACTGGAAGATTGCTATCAGGTCCCCCCTGAACCTCCTCTTCTCCAGGCTGAACAGCCCCAACTCTCTCAGCCTGTTCCCAGCGCAGAGGGGCTCCAGCCCTGTGATCATCCTTGGGGTCCACCCCAACAGAGACCCCCTGTTGTAGGACCTAGTGGGAGGTCATCGGTGGGGGTCGGGCCATGCCGTGGCACCCTGCGTGTCCCTGCAGTGGTGCCATGCAGGACCGTGCCACGAGGGGACAGCCTCGTCCATCCCTCCTCCTGCTCCTCCTCCTCCTCCTTATCCTCCTCCTCCTGCTTCCCCGCCTCAGACTCTGGGAGTCCTGGTAGGGTCTGGCAGGGGCTGGATCGGTCTGGTCTCATTTTCCCATGGCACTTGCCAAAAGTCTTTGTCCCACTTTGTGCCGGTGGCAGTTCCCTGTGTCCGACCGTTCATCACTCTGTCTGCCTGGGCACAGCACAACAGGGACCTGTGCAGGTGGCAGAGAGAAGAGTCAGTGCCCCGGTGCCCCTCAGTGCCACACACTGCCAGTCCCAACCACCCTATGAGGGAGATGTCCCCGTGGCCGAGCCCACCCCGGACTGGCACCAGACAGGTTTGAGCAGCAGCGCGTCCCAGCCCCTAGGTTGGAAGACACCATCCAGTGCCAAGACACCTTTCACCAGCCCTTTTCCCGTTGTGCAGAGACACAGTGAAGGGCTGCTGTTGCACTCTGCTCCCAACCTTGTTCAGCCCTGCCGCTGGCCCCCGACGCCTGTGCTCTATAAATAACCCCCGTAAACCCCCGCCGCAGTGACTTTCCCCTGCCATCTCCTGAAAGGCCTCACTGTCCACCCTTGATGCTCATTTTTCCACCTTCCCCTCGAGTTTCCCCAGCAACGGCTGAGCCGTTCGGAGCAGCGGCAGTTCTGGCGCAGCCCTCGCTCCACACACACCTCATTCACCCCACGCTGCATTTAAAGCTCCTCGGGCTGAGCCCTCCCACTTCCGCGCTGGCCACGCTGGGCGGGAGCGCGCCACGGGGCTGGCGTCAGACAGCCCGAGCGTCTGGCCGCAGCAGTCGCTGGGTTGCTGCTGCCCGGGCAGCTGTCATGCCCTTCTTCCGTGACCTTTCCAAGCCCCAGCCGCTGGAGTTTCACGCCGAGATGCTGCTGGGCATGCAGAGGCCACACAACGGCAGCCTGCAGCGCCGGCACACCATGAAGGAGTAGGTGGTGGGTGTGGGACGAGGCTGCCGGCGGGTCCCCTGGGTGCTGGGTGTCTCCCTACCCCGACCCACCCGCTAAAACTCGCTCTTCCCCCTAGAGCAAAGGACATGAAGAACCGCTTGGGCATTTTTCGTCGGCGAAACGAGTCACCGGGAGCCAACCCCTCCGGCAAGCTGGACAAAGTGCTCAAGTCACTCAAGTAGGTGCTGCGAGCGGGTGCTGTGGGGGATCGGGGACTGGCCGAGCATCCCAGTGGGAAGGTTGGGGTCCCCCAGTTTGGGGAAGCTGTGTGCTGTTTGCTTTCATGGCCGGAGGAGCTTTAAAAACATTTGTTGGCTGAAAACTCCCTCGCAGGCAGGTGGGATTTCTGTGCCCCAGAGGCAGCACAACAGTGGCTCCAGCTGGAAATTTCCCTGGCAGCTGCTGCCTTGCAGTGCCTGTACTGAAACTTTAACTGCCCACGGGATGGTTTGAAAAACCGCTTTGCTCTGGAGATGCTCCAGCAGCCAGAGACGAACCCTCCCTACTCTTGTTCCCGGTGATTTATCCGGCTGCTGAAATCCCCAGCACCCCATAGCCTCTGGGGCATTGCCCAAGGCTTTTCCAGTCTTTTTGTCCAGACTCCTTGAGTGCCACCGCTGCCCATGCAGACCTCCAGAGAGGGGGTTTTCCTCCTTCTGATCTGAAGGCAGCGGATTCCTCGCAGCAGAGCTGTGGTGGTGCTGCCTAGCTCTGCCGGCGGATGCTCCAGGAGTGCTGGGGCTGGAGGAGCTGGGGCTGACCCCTCCAGGACAGGCTCTTTGCCGGCTGGAAATGTTTTGCTCAAGCAGCAAGTGGCTTTCACAGCTTCACGTTGCCAACACTCCATCCTTCTCCCACAGGCCAGCTCCTGAGGAAGCTCTCAAGTGGGGGGACTCCCTGGAGAAGCTGTTGCTACACAAATGTGAGTGTTTTCCTGTCTTTTCCACCTCTGTTCGGTGCCGGGGGAATATCCAGACACGTGCAGGGACAAAGCTGGGATTTCCTCTGCTAATCCCTTCCGGCATTTGGGGTAGACAAAGACAAATGAGGTGTCCCCTGCCTGCACCCCTTCTGCTCCTGCCTGGCCTCGGGGAGGTTGTGACTGGGGCTGTGGGGGGCTGCAGGTTAAGTCCACAGCCCCTCCTGCCTGGAGAGAAGAAGGTTCATGGCTGTGCCTGGTCTGGAGCCAGGCAGAGGGGCTGTGAAGCTGGAGATGCTTTAGACCATTCCCTTTTCTTGTATCACAGCTGGGGCCCCCACATCGTGGTCACATCCTACACCCAGCCCCCATAGGGGGCCATGTCTCTGTTGTAGCCCCCTGCAAACCCAGCCTCCCTCTTGGTTCTTGGTGCCAGCAGCCGGGCTAAGGATGGTGTGTTCAGCACATGGCTGGTTCCTGCTGCTGTGCCTGCCCTGGCCCTGCTGACTCAGCAGGGGATTTAGAGGATGGTGTGGGCAGGTGGTTGAGGTTGCTGAGCTGAGGCTGTTGTGGGGCCGTTCCTCACCTGTGAACCAGGGGCTGAGATGTATCTCTGTCCCCACAGATGGTCTCGCTGCCTTCAGGGCCTTTCTGCGCACTGAGTTCAGCGAGGAGAACCTGGAGTTCTGGCTGGCCTGTGAGGAATTCAAGAAGATCAAATCCCAGTCCAAGATGGTCTCCAAGGCCAAGAAGATCTTTGCTGAGTACATCGCCATCCAGTCCTGCAAGGAGGTGAGGGTTCTGTGGCCCTCTTGCACTGTTGTGTGGCCCCATGGCGCTGCTGCCTCCTGGGGAACTGCTCACCAGTGCTGGTCTCTCTGCCCACAGGTCAACCTGGACTCCTACACGCGGGAGCACACCAAGGAGAACCTGCAGAACATCACTCGCAGCTGCTTTGACCTGGCGCAGAAGAGGATTTACGGGCTCATGGAGAAGGACTCATACCCCCGCTTCCTCCGCTCTGACTTGTACTTGGACATAATCAACCAGAAGAAAGCCAGCTCCCCACTGTAGACCCAGGGACTCTTCGAAGCAGGCTGGGAGCTGTGTGTTTACATGAAATCGGGTGGTGGACGCCATCCCCGGGGACGGTGAGACCGTGCCCTTCCCACTGCCACTCATGCCCCCAAGCCATATTCCTGCAGCGGACGGGTGTGGGGCAGCTGAAGGCACCGAGCATGAGGCCGAGGGGACCAACAAGCCAAGCAGTCTGGTACTGCTCCATCACCCCTTCTCACCATCGCTGGTACGACACCTTCGGGGTGGCTCCGGCATGGATTTTAGCCAGGAGGGAAGCTCCCACAAGACTACTGTGAAGCACATGCTTGAGCTGTGAGAGTTGCTGGAAGGTGCTGAGTGATCCTGACTCGGCAAGGAGGAGAAGGACTTTTGTGCAGGGCTCTGGCAAGGGGACAACAGCACCGACACCAACATTTTCCTCGGATTAAACTAAAACTTCTGGACTGGACCGACCCCGTGATGCTGCTGTGCTTCCCCACGCTGGTGATGCCTCCTAGCTCCTGCTGTCTTGCAGGAGCCTGGCGCTTCCTTTGCTTCCTGGAAGCAGGGAAAGCCAGGTCCCTGCCCCACGTGAACCAGCTGCCTCCTGCTCCCAGCCCCGGTTTATTTATTGACCTCTCGTAGCTGGACGCGCTGCTGTGCGATAGGAAATCCTCATGTCCTTCCCATTCTGACTGACAAGTGCAATATTTGTATGTGTCGCGGTGCAGTTCTCCAGTGGAGGCGATGCCCCGTTCTGTGTGCGTGTTTGTCTGTTTGTGGGTGCGTAGAACCTTTGCTGAGTGAGCAGGTTCTGTCTGACCGAGCGTGTTCCTTGGCCGCAGGCCGCTGGGGAGCCTCAGTGTGTATTTCATGCCCTGACGACGGAGGGTTTGGTGATGGAGAAAAGCAGCTCCATGGATCAGCCACTCTTCTTCCTCTGGATGACGATGCTGGGTTCTGAGGAGCGGGGTTATTGCTGAGCCCGGCAGAGCTGGACTAACTGCCTGCCTCCAGGCACCCCGTTTACAGTGCAAAACATCTCTGCAGCTAGCAAAAAGTACCTTGTTGTGGTCATAGGTAAATAAAAGGAAAAGATAATTTCTCGTAGCTGCCTTTTTTTTGTGGACTGTTTCTCTGTGGTGGCAGAGCCGCTTCACGGAACAGTGTCAAATCTGGTTACAGCTTGGCTAAAGATGGGAAAATCGGGTTCCATGAGTTTCTGAGCTGGTGGTTTTGAGGTGGAGCAGCTGCCAGATGTTCCTGAGGCCAGGCCTGGGTGCAGCCCTGCAGGAACACACAAAGTGGTGCTCAAAACAAGGCTGTTCACAGGGAGTGCTCTCCCTGTTTAAACATGGCAGGGCTTGAGCCTCTGAACGTGGAAACACAAGTGACCCAGTGTAGCTCTGGGTCCCACTGGGGATGCAGCAAAAGGATGCACAAGCAGCCCAGGAGGGCTCTTTCAGGTCCTGGCTGCACAGCTCTGCAGGGCTGCTCCTCCCCAGGCAGAGGCAGAGCTATCACAGCTCTGGAGGTGGTGGAAATGTTGTGTGGGTGTTTGTAAAGGTGGCATTCGGTAGCTGAAAGGTCTCGTGTGGTGACCGGCTCGGGGTTAGCCTGGGGTGGCTCAGGGATGTGTTTATGATGTGATGGGGACATGCTGGTGCAGAGGTGCTGCTAGTGACGCCCAGGAAGGAGTGTGGTGGGGCTGCCCCAGCAATCCCACCTGAGCACAGCTCTGCTCAGCAGGCACAAGCTCTTCTGGGGAACCATCTGCTTTCCCCTCTTCAAACACCCAGCAGGCGATGGCTAGATGTGAAAACTAAGGCAGAGCTGAGGGGAGCCCTCAGGGGCTGGCTGGGAGCAGCAGCTCCCTGTGAGTGCTGCCACAGTCACCCCAGCTGGCTCCTCTAAGCCAGACCCTCCTCTTCCTCCTGGTGTTTCTTAGAGCCTTCATCTCCTCTCCTTCCCAGGAAATGGGCGTTAAAGGGACACCTTGTTGCCTCCTAGTTCTCTGCGTCCCTGGGCTCCTGGGGACAGTGCATGGGGGAACTTGGCTAAGGGGGCTTTGTGAGGACTGGCCAGGTTGATACCTCCAGCAAGCCCCTTCCGTGGCTCTTGATGATGCCCAGGGGTACCCAATTCACATGACCTGCTTGGTTTTGAGCCCAAAACCCGCCCTGCTGGCATGAATCCCCTGAGCCCATCCAGCTGGAGCTGCTGTGTGATGTGCGGGGTGGGATTCCACCTGCAGCCAGTCCCTGCAGGGGACGGAGAAGAAATGCAGAGAACTGGGGACCTGAGGTGGCTCTCTGGGGACAATGAAAGTAGTCCCATGTGAGCAACAGAAATTGGCTCTTACTGTAACAGAATTTATTGCTGTAACAGAATTTATGTTGCTCAGGTTAGCGTGAGTCACTCTGCAAACAGCGCTGCTGCAGGCTTGGGAGGCTCTGGAGTTCTAGGAGACAGACGGCTGGGCTGGGGTGGGAGGTGGAGGTGCTGAGGGATTGTCCCCTGTTTTCCCAGGCTCTGTGGCAGGACTGGTCTCATTGTGGAAGCTGAGCTGACAGCAAAGTCACAGCTTTGTCCCCTCCGTGCTGCAGGAGAGGAGCTGTGCCATCTTCTCCAAGACTTTGTACCTCAGAGTGAAGGATATGAGGAACTTGGAGCATCTGGATAGGAACAGGGATATTAGCTCATGGAAGGGATTTGTTCAGGGGGAACATTGGTTGGGATGGAGACACAGCCCCACTGCCTTGAGCTGCTCCTTTTATGGGGATAACAGGGAGCTGCCGAGACTTTTACAGGGGCCCTGAGCTTACCACACCAGCAAAGTGGGACAGGACTATCCTTATTTAGCACAAAATAAGCTGTTCAGGACTAAATCAAATCAGGCTGTGATGGAAAAGCAAGAAATTATTAAGAGAAGAAATTATTGAGTTGTGACTCCATTGCAATGAGCCAGAGCAATGAAAATGGGAACAAGGTGCTCCTCATACCTGCTCTGAGAAACTACCTCAAACCAGAGTTGCTGACAGCTGGAGGGATGTTCCCACACTGGAGTCACAGGGGCCACTTGGGTGGGAATGGCCCTGTGGAGGGAGAATCGGCCTTTCATGGACAGAAAGTAGCTACCTGCACCCAAACCATGGCCATGGAAGCTGTGAAGGTGGTGGGTTGCTCAGGGTGGTGACAGTGAGTTGCCGTCTGTCTCAGGCTCACCCTGAGGCTTGGCAGGGGGCTGTGTGCAGGCAGCTGCCTGTGGCCATCGCTGACATGGTCTCACACTGCGGCCAAAGGCAATTTCCCAATGTGGAAGCCATTGCCTTCCAAAACAGGGAGGATGCTGCATCGGATCTTATCTCGGCAGATAACAGGGACTTATCTTTGGGCTAAAAATTAGTGGTTGCTCAGTTGCAAGCAGGCACAACTCAGCCATGTGCAAACAGAGTAAAGTCCACCAAGGCCGGGGTGATCTCTGTTCAGTCACAGGGCAAAGCTCACCCAGCTGGAGACAAATCCCTCCAGGGAGAGGATTGAAGTAGGAAAACCAGAGTAATCAGCAGAAGGTGCTGAGTGCTCTGTGTGGTGCCTGGACACCACAGGTGGAAAAGGTTAAAACTGCTGGGGAAAACGTCCTGAGGTCCTGGATCTGACATCTGCAAACCCTCAGGGGTGAGGAGGATGGGATAAACTAAAGCGACATGACCTGTGATAGGACAAGGGACACTGGGCACTAACTGGAACAGGAGGGTCAATTTAAACAGAAGAAAAAGTCTTTTCATGGTGAAGATACCCTGGTCCAGGCTGCTCAGAGAGATTGTGGAGGCTCTGCTCTGGAGACATCCCAAACCTACCTGCACTGTTCCCATGGGATCTGCTCTAGAGGATCCTGCTCTGGGCAGGGAGTTGATCTGGGTGATCTCCAGAGGTTCCTTTCAACTCCCACCATTCTATGATTCTCTGACATGGGGAGGCTGGTGAATGGGTCTCACCTGCCCCATGTAACGGGTCTCAATGCTTCAAGTGTCCCTCAGCTCAGTATTTCATCAGCTCCATAATGCAGCAGCCAGAGATGGGTGCTGGGGCTCATCTGTGACTTACAAAGGCAAACGAAGCCTTGAAAACGGCAGCTACATGAAAATACAGCTCAGGCTGCTGAGCACCTTTGGATGAAGACTTATTGGGAGAAGCTACTGAACAGCATGGGCATCCTGCACCAGCGCCTGTGCTCCAGGGCTCAGAGCTGGTCCTTACCTGGGGAAGGCTGACTTTGGAGCAAGCAACACTGAGGTTGGAGAACAACCTCATCTCTGAGCTGTGAGGTGAAGCCTTTCTCTTGTTTCTGCACAAATAAGAAGGTTGCATTTGCTGCAGGTGTGCCCCATGCCCCCAGACACACCAGCACTGCAGGGCCTTTACTGGGCTTCTCCAAGGCACCCATCCCAGAGCATAAACTTATCCAAATAAACATAACTTTCTGCTGAGCAAAAATCATTCCTTGAAGCCCTGATTAGACAAATATGCTCAGAATTAGAAACAAGGATCCTTTATAGCCATAGACTAAACATAGCTCAGCAGCGAGATACGGAAACTGCCGAGGCAGGAATTCCCCTGCCCCGATTAAACAGCTGACTGAACCCCACTCAGAAAGTTCCTGGTGCTTATCAGGATCACACCAAGCTCTTATCTGGGTGGCTGAGATGCCCAGGAGCCAGCCAGGGACCTGCCACAGGAACACTCAGTCTTTGGTCGTCTGTACAGAAGGGATGGAGATCGGGTTTGGTCTGGGATTGTTTAGGGACTTGGGCTTCCACTGGGTTTGATAAGGGCCAGGAGGTGCAGCGATGGATTTGAGGGCTTTTGTTCTTCCATACGGTGAAGGACCCACGTGGGCTGGGCTCAGAAAAGCAATGTGGGGCAGTGGAATCATAGAATCACTTGGGTTGGAAAAGACCTTTAAGATCATTGAGTCCAGCCATTAACTCAGCTCTACCAAGCTGACTGCTAAGCCATGTTCTTAGGCACCAAAGCCAAGGGGTGTCTCTGCAGTGAGACAAGGGCTGCAGAGGCTGGTGAGGGGTCATCCTGTGTGGGGGAGCTACAAGCAGCAGCGCCCTTCAGACTCACGCTTGAGTTGAGACCGCAGGGACAAGTGTCAGTGCTCTGCGGCTGGCATCAGCTGCGTGTCTCCTAGAGGATCCAAGGGAGCAAAGGAAGAAAACAAACCGCTTCTGGAGTGCAAATAAAAATAGTCAGACTCACTCGCTGTCTGTCAAGAAAATAAAACAAGCTCAGCCGGACTGCAGCCAGCACAGGAAACTCGGCGGTGGTAACAGTCCCCCGGGTGCCGCTCGCTCGGTCGGGAAGCACCGTTATGACCCCCTAATTGCTCATTTTCTGAGTCCTCTCCGCATTAGGTCATTTTTACTCAGCTCGTCCAGCTCACACATTCCCTAGTGCTGGGGAAGAAAGGCAAACAATCGCGGCTCTCGGCCAGCCCCGAGGCGCTGGGGAAGGCTGGAGAAAAGGATGGTCGAAACCAGTCTGTTGCTGAGCAGGGTAATGGTACGGGGAGAGGATGAGGAGCACCTTCTCCTCAGAGCATCCCAAAGCATTCCTCACCCCACTCTGGGTACCGCCGGGCTGTGCGTGGGATGCAGGCAGAGACAGAGGTGATGAACTAGGTTCTCACCTTGGAAAGATCTGGGACCACCCCCCCTCTTCCCTGCCTTCATCCCTTGGCAGAAAATGAGGAAGAGGGAGGTGGTGGAGAGAAAGAAGAGCCAGGCAGGAGCAGGTGGAGGCTGGGGTGGGGAGTTTGCTTAGTTTGCAAGTAATTTCTTGTCCCTTCCTGAACTAATGGGGCAATTATTTCAGCAGGGCACATGCGTTCCTCATGGAAAGTTCCACCCAGCCTGTGCGTCAGTTCGTCCCTGCAGCAGCCCCATTCTCCCTAACGTGATCACAGGGTTTCTAGACAAAGGGGTGAAGCCTCTCTGCGACCAGGAACAGCAGTGACCGGTCACAGAGCACCAGACAAGCCGCTTGGTCTGGGGCAAATCAACAGCTTGGCAGCAATGGGCTCAGGTGTTGAAAGCCGACCTGTGAAGGTGAGCAAACACCAGCCATCTCTCTGACACAGCTCCCCTGTGTCAGGTACAGGAGGTACCTGACTGGGTACCTCCATGACTGCTTCTTGTTTTGTACCCTGTTCCCCACAGCCAGCTCTAGAGGGACGTCGAGAAATCAGAGGGGCTTCTGCAAAGGCTATTGAGGTGGTCACAGATCCACGTGGAGGGTTGGAGGTCTAACAGCATCTTTGTGAAGGACAGCTCCAAGGCAGCAGCCAAACTCATCTTGGTGGCACCAGGTGACAAAATCAGGGGTAACAGCAGCACTGTGTCACAACACTCAGGCCTTCAACTTGGACAACAGGATAAGTATTCTCATTGTAGGGCTGATAAAGTAGGAAAACAACCCCCTGGGGCAGTGTGGGGGGTGTCCACTGTAGGAAATTGTCAAGACTTGGCCAGACGAGTCCTGGCTGACCTGATCAGGTCTGAGGTGGAGTTGGACTGGAGACCCTTGGGGATGCCCCCCTGGCACACTGAGGCATCTGCCCTTCCATTCGCTGGTGAACATGGGCAATGTCCTTTGGACACAGGCACTGAGCCTGCAGGAGGTGTGAGACGGAGGTGCAGCAGGCCAAGGTCCTCACAGGAGCCGTGGAGATGAGTCTTGTGTTCTTCTGCAAGGAAAAAGGTGATTTCCATGTCTTGGGGACAGGCCCACTTCGATAATGTCTAAGCCAAAGGAAGAGTTCCTTCCTGTTGCCCTAGGACTAGCTCTGAAGCTGTTTGGGTAAAAGATGAGAACTGAGGTGCCAAAAATGGGGCTGGGTTGTGGAGTCCTGATGTAGAGCTGATGCAGAGATGTCACCCCTGACGGGTCAAGTTCCTCTCCAGACACACTGTTGTTGATCTCCAGGCAGCTCAGACTGCCAGAACACACACGTATGAACTTTATCAGGCCCCACGACCATCCCAACAACCACCCAGCACCCAATCTGAGGCAGAAGTGTCGTGGGATCAGCCGTGGGACAGGGGCAGCGGGTGGCTCTTGCAGCTGTGGCCAACACATTTGGTTTAATTTGCCATTTGAATGCAAACAATTGCGTTAATTAACTGGATGCTCTCTCAGGGAACCCAAGTGCTGTCGCACGTGGGCAGTCTGATAAGTCGCTGCAGCAGATCTCTCCTAAAGCAAACAGGGAGGGAGGAAGGAGGATGGGAGCCCTTGCAAAGCACGGTGTAGGTGTCAGCGTTTATGGCCCAGCCATAAAGCAGCTCCCGAAGCCCAGCACGGCGCTAATTAGAGAACTGTGGACACGCTCATTACTGCAGCTTCATTACAGCCCAGGAACTGACTCTGGTAACGAGCGCAGCGGATTTCCTGCACTCCTCTGCTGCCAGGTGTCCGTGTGTTGGGGAAGTCATTTCCCAGGAGGGCTCAACACTCCTCCGCGAGTTCTTCCCACCAGCCACGGGTCCAGCCAGGCTATTCACAGCAGAGGAGACAATGTTCCGGGTCTACGTGGGGCATTTTGGGATGAGCCCTGGGGCAGTCCCCCTTCCTGTTTTCTTTCTGCCCTATGCAGTGAGGAGTCTGACCCCTTGAAGATCCAGAAGGGCCACACTATTGCTGGTCCAGGCCAGGATGCCATTGCTCTTCTAGGCCACCTGGGCACACTGCTGGCTCCTGTTCAGCCGCTGCCAATCAACACCCCCAGGTCGTGTTCAGCACCGCCGTGAGGGTCAGGCACTGTAGGTACTTTCCAGGCTGTAGTTGTAAAGACCACTCTGGTCTCTTTTCTGGGTCTGTCCTGCTGTTCATCTCTGTTTCTGGAGATGGCCAAGCTCCCCCTCTGCTGGGTAAAGACACAGCTGGGCAATTCAGCCGGTTCATACCCTCAAGGTCCTGCCTCCCACAAATGCTTTTACGTCTAGTGTGGGATGTTTGAAAATGTTGGATATGGGTCCTGCTGCTTGGCTTGAAATCCTCTGTGCTGGTTATCACTGGTTGAAGGTCTCTAGATGGACATCCTCTCACTCAGGATCAGCTGAAACTGGGCTCAACCTGCCTGTGCAGTGAGGACATGCACCAAACCAGAGCTCCCTGCTCTGCACACTTCAGCTTGCAGAGGATGGAAACAGCGGCTCTGACGGATGCTCACGTGGTCACGGCCAGGTGGAGAGGGGTCAAAGCAAACATGCCAGTGGTGTAGACCTCCCTAAGGTGTGTCTGGTCCTTGCCAGCATTGCTCCATCCCCTGGCATCAGGGCAGAAATCAGTCAAACTCCAGCATCCATTGCATGCGGCAGCTCCTGGTCATTTTTGGTTGAGGTGAGACCCCATTTCCTCATGCAGGTCTGCAGGTTCCATCTGCAGAACTCCACCTAATCTATTGCCCCTATGTGAGTGAGCACTGAGCCTGGGGGTTGTACTGTTGTGCTGTGGTCATGAGCAGGAAAGTTGCTCTGCTGGTGGGTGATCCTTGTGTAGTAGTGGACCCAAAACATGGTGGGGCAGACTTGGTCTACTTGCTCAGCTTCTCTTCTTGTCCTTCTTTCTTGGTCCTCTTCTCTAAGCTGCCTTTGCTCTGCTCCTGGCTCCTCCTCACCACTCCTCATCTTGGTGGCTTCTCCGCACAGCCTCTCCCTGCAGTGTCCTCATTCTTGCCTCTGCACAGAGGCTCTGGCTGCCATGTGTTCCCTGGCACTTCTCCTCCTCTTCATCCTCCTAGGTCCACCTCACCCTATTCACCTCCTCCTCCACCTCAGCCCACATACATGGGTTTTGAGTCTCCCAGCTGCCTGTGGGAAACATAAGAGCTGGTGAATCCAAGCCTTACCAGGTGAGATCGGGGCGCTTCTCGTGCTGGTGATGATGTCCCAACATCACTTTGCCTTGGCAATCACCTCTGGGCTGTCTGGGCACGTGGCTGGGCATGGGCCACAAGCTTTGTGCCTGTGGAGGTTGGTCTCTAGAGCATCATGACCACATCTTATCTTGGACTCAGGGGAAATAGCAAGAGCCTGGGACCTGATCTGAGGCCACTCTCCACCCCCAGCACTTACCCTGAGTCCTGTAAAGTTGAAGCTCTCTGCTGCCAGGCGCTCCATTTGCCCTGCTCTGACACCATTCTTCCCTGTTCCCTACCTTTCTACAGCTGCACAGGGCCATTAATAAACATCAAACTGCCAGAAGATAATGGCAGAAGCCCCACATTGGAGAAGGCTCCTCACAGAGCCCTGCCCAGCTTCCCCGGGATTGATGCTGCAGTGCTGCTCTTGGTTATTTCCAGCTGCGGCTTTTGGAAACCACTGGAGTGTTTGCCACTTTTAGCTCTAGTGGCTCAGGAACTGCTCCTGGCAGGGCTGATGCTCCACATTTGCTGGAAAAAAAACGACCTTAAAGTGCTCTGGAGTGTCAGAAGAGCAGCCAGCTATGGAAAAACAAAACAACAGGAAAACAAATCCCAGCCTTTTTCCAATCAAGCTCCAGCCTGGGATGTTTTTGGTGAGAAAAACATATATAGCTTTTTCCTGGATCAGGCTGGCCCCTAAAAATGCAGTCCCCACTGTGCCAAGCTCCTAAAATAACACTGGTTGTTAATGGTAATAAAGCCCTGGGAGAACCCCTGGTTCCCTTTTCACCATCCAGCACTGCAGATCCCTGAGCTGGGTTAGAAATCTGGGCTGTGGCAGCTCCTATTTGCTTCACGAGATGTTTGATTTATCCCATCAGAGGCTGGGATAAATCAAACACTGAGTAGAGCTGGCAAATGCTGGCTGGCTGGTGAATCCCAGCAGTGCTTAACCTCTTCATCTTTGGGGTTGGTAGGACACAGCAGCGCTCAAGCAGGGTATTTCACATCCCAGGGGCTGTACTGGGGTGTTAGCTGGGCTCCAACCTGTCCCACCGTGCGCAGAAGAGGGATGGATGTACAGCCCTTGGTTCAGCCAGTGATGCCCAGACTGATTTGTTTGGGCACGAGAGTGCTGGAGATCTGCTTGTCCCGGGTCAACAGAACAAACTCACGCGCTGAGCGCTGCTGAGCGCTGCACGGCTCTGTGTGGACCCACCACGAAGGGCTGTGGAGCCACGCTCACCGCTGCCCACGGCATGTCAGGGACTGTCAAGGGTTTTCCGCAGAGCTGTGGGCTCATTCCACAGTGGCAGCAGGTGTGTTCAGGCTCTGCTCTCCCCTTGGCTCCTGACCTGTCCTGTGGGGCCCACAGGCACTGAGCAGGGGATGGCTCAAGCCCTGACCCTCTCTGTAAAGCCAAGACCAGCCTCTGTCCAACTCCCTGTGGAGGATGTTCTGGTTTGGGGCTGATTTTCCGTGGAAGGAGTGAGCTCTGCCAGGGCTTTCCCAACCAGACTGGCCACAGTAAGCAGCACTGGGAGCTGGGGCCAGTCCAGGCTGACATCAATTGCACAGCTCTGGTGCATTTCACCCTGCTCCTGCTCCTGCAGCCTTACGACAGTCGTTCTCCATCCCACCTCAGCTCATCCTGTCCTCCACCCCACTGCCTCCTTTCCACATGAGATAGGGGAATGGCTCAGCATGGTGGAAGCTTTAGGGTCAGTATGGTCCATGGGTGGAGGGGTTGGAGCCAAGCACTGTCCACCCCCAGGCCTTCAAAAGAAAAGTGCAGCTCCACAGAGCATCACATCACCGAGTTTTCTGCAGGAGCTGGTTTCATTTTGTTTTGAGGGTTACAGGTCACCTCATACCCCACTTTCTCCTGATCCCAGTGACTGGGGTGCTTTGTCCTAGTCTGACCAAGATTCATATGGATGTGAAGCACTGTCCCGGTGGGTTTTGGCTCCTGGGTGAGCTGAAAGCCAAGGACAGATCTGCCCACGAACACTCACTGTGGCACATGCTACCATCCTGCTCCATGGGCACCTTGACTGGAAGCAGCGGGGCTGGTGCTTTTCTGGTGGACTGGTTTGATGCGATAGGTCTCAAGCTTGCATTGCCCAGACACTGAGGTCTTGTCACAGCCAGTGCCAAGGCATGGGGCACAAGTCCCCCATGAGCAGGTCTGTGCTGGCCACCTGTGTCTTTTCTTGTCCTCCAGGCAAGGTCTTTGGGAGAACAAGGCATGTAGCCAAGGGCTGGAGCTGCTCCTGGGGTGTGCGTGGCTGAAGGAGTTGCTGTGGACCTGTAGGAGAAGCTCTCAGTGATTTCACTTCTCTGACAGCTGCATTTCTCAGTGTAAGGGGTTGGAAAAGCAGTGCAGGGAATAGGGAGGGCTGTTTTCAGCACAACTACCCCTGCTTTTGAGGGTGGCTGCAGGGGAGAGGAGACTTGGGTGGCTCTGTTGCCCACACAAACCCAGCAGGTGTGAGGATGTGGCTTCTCCACCCCTCCATGCATGCTCTGACTCTTCTGAGGCAGTTGTGGTCCTCCTGGGACCAGTTTGTAGCTTGGGAGGGGATCCAGTCTGTGTTTCTTAGAAACAGCCTCAGGTCCTGTTTTAGCAATTTCCCTGCCTGAGTCGCTCCTGCCTTCCAGCTCATCTCTGGACACTGGGGCCGTTTCCCCTCAAACACTCACATTTCTGCAGCCCAGGAGCGTTTCTGCTCCTGCAATAGCTGCAGCGTGCGAGGGTGTGAGAAAACAGCAGCGATGGGGCTTTAGACAGGGACGTGTGAATGTCTTTGGGGTGGCTGTCCTGCAGCAGGGTTACTCCAAAAGTGGGAAGAAGTGCAGGTCAGTACCGATGTGAGGTGCTATCATGCAGGGTTAAGTGGGAAGGGGAGTTTCAGTCTGACCAGGTCCTATGTGGTGGCACTGTGGATGAGTCAGAAGTGCCATGGCATGCCCAGGTTCATGGGAATTTGGTGATCCAGCCCCAGAAGCCACATGACACTGCCTCCTGCCATGTGGCCAGGTGCTGGATCAGGACACTGAAGTGTTCCTCAACCTGCAGAAGACTTTCAGCAAAGCTACAGCCAGACCAGCACGGTGATGCCTCTGGAATGGGCCCTGGCCATGCAGGACTTAAACCAGTCTCCCAGTGAGTGTGCTGGTTGCTCCCAGGTGAATCCTGTTGGGGACCATCTCCCAAACACCCTTCAATGCCAAACACCAATTGGGTGCTGCTTCTCCCTAGAAAGATGAGCTGTAAATTGGGGTGATACCTCACAATGAGGCAGGGCAGGAGTTTGAGGCTAAGGTCAGTGGTGCTGAATGATCCTGAGCTCCTGAACTTGCTGATAGCCTACGAGGACAGAGTGGGTCTGTCCTGAATGAGGGTGCTGGTGCCAGCACCTTCTCCCAGGGTATGGCTGATGAAGGCGTCTGCTGATCAGCACATGGGGCATTTGGTGGATCAGAGCCGTGGTCTAGTGGTGGCCTTGGGACAGCTGGGTTCATGGTTGGACTTGATGATCTTGAAGGTCTTTTCCAACCTGAACAATTATATGATTCTATGAATTAGAAGCCCAGGTCCTCAGCTGATTGAGGGGGTCTAACGGGTTGAAACTAAGAAAACTGCTTTGCTCCCAGGTTTTAAGGGGAAAGGAAACCAAAGCAGTCAGGTCTCGGTGAGATCTCGGATAAATTTGCCAGACAATGGATTGCTT
>JAOXOE010000784.1:1133089-1153181 GCA_028565055.1 Phoeniculus purpureus | reverse complement strand
ACAGGATGTTTTCTTTCCTTCATAAAAGCACACACCTATAAGTCTGAAAATTCTACTAATTTTCAAACCACGATAGGGGGCTTTGAGGATCATGCACAGTACAGCACCTTGGCTGGTACGTTGGAAGGAAAAGGAGCTGGGTCTTTCTCAGCTGAAATCAAGAGTCTGAGGTAGCCTCAAGGCTCTGAGCATCCTCATGGCCTCCTCTGGGACCCTCTTCAACTGTTCAATGTTTTTCTTGTGTTAGGGGTTCCAGAACTGACTTGAACAGTCATTTGCATTGTCTTTTTGCAATGTCATTGCAAACTAGACGTTGAGGCTGAGGTGCTCAGAGACTTTTTTGCCTCAGGCTTCGCCGGCAAGAACTTAGATCACACCAGGGACCTTTTAGGAGCGTCTCAGGTGACAGGACAAGGGTTTTGAGCTACAAAAAGGGAGATTTAGATTGGATCTTAGGAATCTTAGGAAGAAAACGATATGCATTACATGACACGCATCGAGCTCAGAGGTTTTCACCAGAGTTTAGGGTTTCTCTGTCTGTTCTGTCTCAGGACTCTGCGGCTCTCTTTGCAGCAGTTTCCAAAAGAAATAGCACTGAGGTTTTCAGCTGAGCTCCAGCAAGGCACCAAACGAAAGTCATGCGTGGGCAAGAGGCCAGTGTGAAGCTCCGGAGCCTCCTCTGATGCTAACCCAGCACATGCCGGGGAGATGATTGGGTAACAGCCCTCGGAGTTTGGGTCTATTTGTGGCTGGGTGTTTGTGGGAAAGTTCCCTGTAGTTGCTTGACTCGTGGCAGTTTTCCAAAGGAGCCTGCAAGCAGCACATGCAGGAACCAAATAAAGCCAGGGCTGTGTCTGCAGGGGAGGAAGCAACCCTGGTCCTCTCACTGTTTCAGCAGTGTGGTGGTATGGAAAACACATGCTGCCCACTGGCTGCTGTAGGAGCTGGGGCTTGCCTTGCTCTTGCCTCCAGGCAGGGCTGCGCTTGCCCAAATGGGTGCCCCTGCAAGCTGGCTGGCAGAGTGGTGGGACTGGCCTTGCCAAGCTTCTTGTGCAAATAGAGTCCCCTCCATTGGCTCCAGTGTTCTTCAGCAGTCAGGCTGGTTGTAGGATGAGATACCCCGCCATGCTGGTAGCTGGAGCTGGTTCCTGGCTGGCCAGAGCAAGTAGACCTGAGAAATCCCTGTGGGGCAGGTGAGAAAATGGTTCTGGCTGGAGGTGTGTGCTTTATCACGCAGCACGGGTGCAGGCAGGAGGAAGGCTGAGCTGCCTACCCTGCCTGTCCTAGTCCATCTCACTGGTGCCACTCCAGAGAAATCACAGAATCACAGACTGGTTTAGGTTGGAAAGGACCTGAAAGATCACCCAGTGCCGACCCCCTGCCATGGGCAATGGCACCTCTCACCAGACCAGGTTCCCCAGAGCCCAATCCAGCCTGGCCTTGAACACTTCTAGGGATGGAGCAGCCACAGCCTCCTATGGCCTCAGCACCCTTTCAGGGAGGAATTTCTTCCTAATTTCTAGTCTAAATCTCCATTCATTCATTTTGAAGCCGTTACCCCTCATCCTATTACTAGGAGTCCTCATAAAAAGTCCTTCTCCAGATTTCCTGCAGCCCCCTTCAGGTACTGAAAGGACACACTAATACATCCCTGGACCCCTCTCTTCTCCAGGCTGAACAGCCCAAACTCTCCCAGCTTGGCCTCATAGCAGAGGGGTTCCAGCCCCTGATCATCTCTGTGGCCTTCTCTAGAGTGTGCCACTTCCCCAGGATGGTCCTCTGTGGTCTGGTCGCCCTCAAGCCGGCTTCGAAAGACCAGTACTTCTGGTGGCAAACGGGGCTTCAGTGACGTTGGCACCCCCTGGACTACATGTTGGATTAACGTGAGGGGTGCGGAGGGGACTTCTAGCAGGGGCTTCTGGGGAGGAGGAACCTCCTCACTTTCAGAGGTCCTCAGATACTTCCCAAGGGTGAAGACTTTCTAACAGCAACCTTTTGAAGAGCTGCTTGTGTGTGGTGTGACAGGCTCACCTCAGGTTTGGACGGGAGCAGGAGAACCACTGCAAAGGAACAACTGTGATGTTTTCACAGCAGAAACTCAGGGGGTGGAAAAAAAATTGCCCTCAGTTTCTTTGGGCTCCATCCCAGCTCTTGAGAATTCACTAGAACCACCCAGGACAGTTAATTCTGTATCTCTCCTGAACACACTGGATGTTCCCTTCTTCCGCAGAGGCTGCGGGAGATAAGAGCTGTGACCTGGCACCAGCTCTGGGAGCTGAGGAATTTCTGACCTAATTTTCTGATAAGAACTCTGGCAAAGCCTTCCCCAGAATGGTTTGAAACAGTCTGTTTTCATGGGCGATGTGCAAGGTCAAGTCGTTTAGCAAGGACCACCTCACACTTTAGTGAACAGACTGAAGTAGTGATGGGAAATGAGGCTCTGGCACTGCGGACCCTGCAGCTCAGCACGTGGGACAGACCCTTCCTCATGTTTTAAGCAGTAAAGCCTGTCCTGCTGACCCAGGAGAAGCAGAGGGAAGGAAGAGCCTTCAGAGACATAAAACTGATGAATGAAACCAGCACATTGTCCCTCTGCAAGGGGCAGGAACTGCTACCCCATGGGTTGGTGTCCCCCACCCTGGTCAGCAGAAATTGGCTCCCATGTGCCTGATGAGGAGCAGATGCTGCTGGCTTCAGACTCAGTTAGAATCTGGAGACTTCAGAGCAACTGTTCCTTCCCCCAGAAATCTGTGAACAAACCCAACATTTGCTTCTTTCCAAGGGGAAGGAGCTGGATTCCCCAGAGCGAGGTGGGCAGCAGGGAGTTGTCTGGTTGAGCAGAGCTGGCTGTGTGGTAGATCTGTAGTGGATTGACAACCCCATTTCCAGCCCCAGTGTCCCATTCATGCTGCAGCCGCAGTGGTGTGAGTCAGCTCAGTCTGGCAGAAAGACTCAGCTGCTGATTTCTTAAACCAGCATCTTCCAAGATGCCCCCTCTGCACATAGCTCTGCCCCAAGCCCCACTGCCGGCTCCATGCTCTCCAGAGTTCATGCACAGTGGTGCAGTGACCATCTGCCAGGGCAAATCCTGTGCTCCAGGCACGTGCTAGGTGGCAAGAGGTGTCTGGGCTGCACGTCAGGGGAAATTCCTTCCTGCTGCAAGACGCAGAAGAGGAAAGCTGGAGCAGGCAGGAATGGCAATGTGTGCTGGGGTCATGCATCCCAGCCGGTGCTGCGGTACTGCCGAAGGGTGCTGGAAAAATACCCCTGGTTGCTAACTGTCCAGTAGCTGGGCCTTGAAGCTGTGTTTTCCACTCACTCATACCTGCCCAATCTTCAGAGGACTAGCCATTGCTTATGCAGAAGAAAACAAGGAGTCACCCCCCTCCCAAAGTACTTGGTGCCTTTGCCCATCGAGGTGAGAGGAGAGCAGAGGTGCCTTGTCCTGCGGAACAGGCAGCACCCAGGGGAGAGGCTCCAAAGACAAGTCCCATGCTGCCGTGTGCTGGCTGGTGACCACAGCAAGCATTGATCTGCCACAGAGCACCTGGGTCCCCAGCAGTATCCTGGGGAGGTTGTGAGTGAGGTTCTGGTGCCAGCAGTGCTTTCTGCTGGTTGATTTAGGACCCCATTCAGTAAAACACTTGAGCACAGAGGTGTAGAGTTCAGAGGGGCTCTGCTTCTCCTTGCAGGAGGTACCTGTGTGTTCCAGGCTATGGAGCCCTGTAGGTCTGATGAATCACCGCCTTGGGCTGTAACGCAGACTGCAGGACACTGAAATGCCTCAGGGCTGAGATCACTCTTGGCCTCGTGAAATGGCTGTGGAAGATTTATTGATGTTTATCTTCATTGCTGCAGAAAAAATAAGTGGCATGTTTGGGCCAGAAAGCAAATATCAGGCTCTTGGAAAAGCAACACAAGTGTTCCCAAAGCTGCCGGGTGCTTGAACGAAGAGTTTCCCCCATGACGACCCATGCAATGATATCCCAGCTATGCAACTGGGGACCAGGCGGCAGCACCCTGGGGGCTGTTTCTGGAGTCGGGGTTGTCCAGAGGGGCTGCAACTGCATCTCATGTGCTGTTTGCCTGAGGACTGCTGTTGAACATGTGTGTCCAGTGAGACCTTCCTGATGTATGGGAGGGATGAGGAGACCACATCAGAAGCTTCCCAGATTGTCATGTAAAGTCCATTACTAGTCCTTCTGAGGGATGGACCTGGACAGAGCAGCACCATGTTCTGGGCAACTCTGCCTACCAATGCCAGGTTTCAGAGCAGCTCCGAGGCTTTTGGCCGTACGAAATGATGGCCTTAAACTGTTAAATAGGGCCACCAATATGATCCAAAGGTTGGGCAGCTGCCAGGTGAGGAAAGGCTGAGAGAACTGGGTTTGTTCAGCCTGGAGAGAAGGCAACTCAGGGGAGAACTCACTCTGTCTTGGTATTTGAGGGTAGCTCCAAAGAAGATGGTGGCTCCCCTTTTCACAAGGACTTCCATGGAAAAGGGAGGAAGGGTGATGGCGAAAAGTGACTGCTGGGGAAATGGTGATAATTATTCAGATAACCAGAACACAAGGAAATACCAAAACACAAGGAAAATCGTCCATAACGAGGACAATCAGCCACTGGAATAATCTCCCCAGGAGAGTGGTGGAGTCCCCGACACTGGACACTTTTAAGAGGTTCTGGGACAGCTGGTCCAGGTTGGACTTTGCCAAGGCAAGTTGGACTAAATGATCCTTGAGGTTCCTCTCAACCTTGTGTTTTATAGTTCTGTGAGATGTTGTAAAGAGGTGAGGAGCGGTTCACGGGACTCTAGCTGATGGAGGCCACGTGCACTGTTTGTAGGATGCCACCTGGACTGGCAAGTGTGAAGAATGCAACTGTGAGACCTGCTTGGGCATGGCTGATGCTGACCTGGATCCCTGTTCTCCCTCCTGCCAGGTATAGACTGTGGCTGTGGAGCAGGGCTGGCATCCCCCCCACCTCTTCCCCACATTAGTGCTGGGAGGGCTGAGGGCTGGTGGTGAAGTTGAACTGGTAGACTGCTGAACCTCATGCTGGGAGGCTGTCTGGGAAGCACAGAGGTCCCCAGGTTTGGGATGCTATGGTAGATAGAGGACGTGGTTACAGGGTCAGTGGCTCTGTGTGTCCTGCATGGACACTTTGGCCACCGAGGGCCCTTCCTGCACCTGAGCAGTGGAAAAAGCACCTGGGTTGTCTGGGAGGCACAAACATTTTGTCTGAAGGCTCTGGGGTACCCAGACAAACTGGAGTGCTTGGCTGGAGGCTGTTCCTACCATGTGTCCTGGTTTCCTTGGGCTGTCCTCTCCACCTGCAGGGAGCTCTGAACAACCCCCTTCCTCAGAGACCCCCTGAACACTGGACCCTGAGGAGAGTCCAAGCTGATCTCAGCACCTCTGGGTAGCTCCTTGGTGGAAAGCCCTGGCAGAAAACCTACAGACACATTTGGTGAGCACCCCTACAGGAGCCTGAATGTGCTGGCAAGGAGGGTGTGCCTGTCCCCCAAAGCCAAGGGGACAAAGAGGACTTTTCTTCATAGACTCAGCACGCTGGGTTTGACACCCACAGCAAACATCTGGAGATGCTTTTGAAGCTCAGCCTGTTGCCTCTGCATGCCTGAACCCTCTGCTAACGCCCTTTGCTGCTCCTGCGACGTCTGGATACCCCTCGCTCCAAGGTGTATTTTTAGCACGGGGCTGCATCTGGTCTGGCCGCGGCTCTCCCTGTGAGTCCTCCAGCGCAGATAAGGAGGCAGGGAGGAAACAATTGTGGCCTCAGTTATTTTTGGCTATGAGAAGATCCTTATTAACAGCATGACTTTTTAATAAACAAAATCCCCCTTCATTCAGGGTGAAGGGGGAACAATCGGTCCATTGATACCCTGCACTAATGAGGCTGCAGAAAAGAAGCTAATGGGAGCTCAGTCGACAGAGCGGACAAGGGGCTGCAGAACAAGGGAGCTATTCTGGGAAGTCCAGGGAAGGTTGCTGGGATGGGAGGCTGAATTTCCTCTGTCTCCAGGTCTGTTCCTACTGCTGGTGCTGCCTCCCTGGCCAACTGGGAGCACGCAGAGACATGGGTGTGGGTTGGAGCCTGCCCACCATCCTACATGGCCTCATTTGTTACTCTGAAAGATTTGGGGGACGCAGAGTCCCTTTGGGTCTCTAACCCACCCTGAGACAATGTGGGCTGGAGGCTGGGGCCACCAGCATTGCTGCTGCTGGCTGTGTGGGTCAGGGGGATCTCCCTGAGCTAGATGGTCTTGGCTATCCCACACTTCACTTAAGGTTGGCTATTGGCCATGGGGAGCCCATTGGAGGCTCTGGTGTGTGCTCAGAGACTCAATCCCCCCCCAGACTGGGAATATCTGCTCTGCCCATGGGGTGAGGCTTGCCTCTGACTTCTGCAGGTGTGCAGGTCTTGACCAGACCTCACTCTCCGCCTCTGTGTGTAGTCACTTGCCCCGTTGGGTTGTCTTGCACCAACCTATGGTGAGAGGCAAAAGGACCCCAAATGCAGGAAGACCCCAACCCCTAAGTCTGATGCTGAGCCAGAAGCGATGGGACTGGTTTTTGGAGACTGCTGAGCACTGAAAGGATATTCTGCTGTCCCACAAGTGCTGCAGGAAGTGCAGGCACCCTGGACTTGACCAGTGGAACCTCCAAGGCTTGCTGGGTCCCTCTAAACCCAGGGTCCCACCATGTCTGCACGGGAGGACTGGAATTCATAGTCCCTTGGGTTCTCCTTGGGTTCTTGTAGCTTGAGCTCTGCAGGGGTGTGCACGGGATATGGTGACTCTGGCTTTGGCCAAGGGAGCTGGGGGTGCCCTCTGGTGACAGCACATTGCACCTGGAGGGAGGTGTGGGAGCTGTGGCCACAGTGCCAACCAGGAGTGACAATATGAGGGTGGTGGTGGTGGTGGGATGCCAAGCTGGCTCTCTGTGACTTGCTGCTGCTTGCTGTGATTTCAGACCAACATGTTTGCACTGCCTGAGCCCTGTGGGCACTTCCCATGTCTCCCCAAGGGCTTAGAGGACCAACCCACTGCTTCCCTGAGCCCTTCTGCCAGGCAGGGCTGCATCATCTCATGCCAGCTGCTGTAGATTTTCCACAGGGCAGCAGAAACCTGCTCCTTGTAGGGCAGATATGGGGAGATTCAGGCTTGGTAGTAAGAGGATCCAAAGGAGGCTGAGTGGCTGCTGTGGATGGCACAGGAACAGTGGCCAGGGAAGGGCTGGCTGAGGACAGGACCTCCTTCACCGCTGCGTCCCAGAGCAGGCTGCTCAGCTTCACCACTTCTCATGCCCTTCAACACTGGGGCAGCTAAAAATGATCTTCTGGTGCTTGTGTTGAACCAAACTGAATTCATACAGTCGCACACTGGTTTAGGTTGGAAGGGACCTCAGAGATCATCCAGTCCCAACCCCCTGCTATGGGCAGTGACACCTCTCACCAGACCAGGGTGCCCAGAGCCACATCCAACCTGACCTTGAACACTTCTAGGGATGGAGCAGCCACAACCTTCCTGGGTAACCTGTTCCATGGCCTCAGCACCCTCACAGGGAGGAACTTCCTCCTAATATCTAATCTAAATCTCCTCTCCTCTAGCTTAAAGCCATTTCCCCTTGTCCCATCACTACAAACTTCTTTAAAATGCCCTTCCCTAGTTTTCTTAGAGGCCTCCTTCAGGTACTGGAAGGGGGCTACAAGGTGTCTCCAGAGGCTCCTCTTCTCCCAACTCTCAGCCTGTCCCCATAGCAGAGGGGCTCAAGCTCTCCGATCATCTTTGTGGCCTCCTCTGGATCCACCCCAACAGTTCCCTGTCCTCCTTGTGTTGAGGGCTCCAGAACTGGATACAGAACTGCAGGTAGAGTGTCACAAGAGGAAAGTACCAGGGGAAGGTCATCTCACTTGACCTGCTGGCTAAATTCTTTCCTGGAATTGTGGAAAGCCAGAGTGCAACCATGTTCAGGGCAGGCAAAACCACAGCGTCGCGGTGCTCGCTTGCCTTGGGTGTCTGGAGATTTTAAGATGCCCTGTGGTTTTCTTCTCTGTGCTCCACAGCATCATTTGGCTCACTGGGAGTAGCTCGTGGAGGAAACGCAAGATGAGACCATTTGTCAAGTGTGTTTCATGGTGAGGGACATCAGCTCTGGAACCAGGCTGTGTGCTCCTTGTTCAAGTCCTCAGAGTCTGGCATCAGGATGTTGTGGGGCATTGGCCCTTTGCCCCAAGAGCCACAGCAGCTGCAGATTGGGGGGGGTGTGTGTGTGTCTCTGTTCCCAGTATCACAATCAGATCTCTGCTGGGTTGCTCAACCATTTTCTGTGCAGCTGGCCAGTGTTAAAAGAGGCATGAGGTCTCCTCTGGAGAGATGTGGCAGGCTGATTTATAAACATTCTCCAGTGCTCCAAGCTCTGCAGATGAAAGGGGCTGTTAGAGAGAAAAGCGTAGGCTCCTTGTAGATAGCTCAGCCTACCCTGCTGTGTGGAGCTTTCCAACTCGTTCTGATGGCTCTGGCAGCTGATCATTGCAGTGTGTAGGTCATGCAGTCTTCTGCAGCAGAAGCAACGCACTGAGGCAACCAGCCTCTTCTTTGAGACCTCAGTTCAGTGGTGGCACCCAGAGATAGTGCGTTTCCCGGGGCAAGATTACCTTTGGAGTAAGAAAGTCAAGCAGCCAGGACGATAAAGAGGACTTACTTGTATTTGTGTGTCCGAGATGGGACAGTTGTGTAGTTGAGGGCTGTAGTTTGGTTACACATGGCTTAGGCTTGTTTGGAGGACTCTCAGGTGGGACCAATGGCAGTGCAGGGCCACCTCTCAGAAGAGTCCCTAGCTGTGTTATTCAAATCTTCTTGACGCTGTCCATGGGCTGGTAAAGCTGCTCCTGCCTCGGGCCATTTGTATGAGTTACAGCACTTCCAGTGGTGACCTCCTTCCACGTGGTGTCTATGTGACATCTTCAGTGAAAGCTGGGATCCGCTACAGTGGCCAGAGGAACAAGAGAGAGCAACAGAGAATTCAAGTAGAGCCCCAACTGTTATCTGTTGGCATCTGCTAGTCCTGTGTTATTCTGGGAGCCTTAGATGTGGTTAGGGCTCTGGAGGAGGTGGGGAGAGCTGGCAGGCAGACAGGCCTGACTGGAGCTCTGGGGATGCGATTTCCAGTCAAGTGATCCCCCCCAAGCTGGGTAAACATCCTTTGATTCAGCAGTGCTCCAGCAGACAAAGAGACACTGTCACTGCTGTACAGGCTCAGCAACTCCCAGCACCACCACACTGTTGTTCAGATTCCGGCTCAACCCAAACCTGACCTTCCTAGTATAATGCACAGAAACAACCCCATCGGCTGCTGCGATGCTGGGTTTGATCTACAGGGGAAGGAGATTCTTCTTGCTTTTCTCCCAAAGTTGTAACAAAAGCACAATGGCTTTCAGAAATGTGGCTGGTGGTGCAAGGGGCTGAGCAAGGGGCCGTGAGACTGCAGCCCTATGGCACCAGTGTGCCCTGTCTGAAACCTCCCATGGTGCTGGGTGAGACCTGGAGGAAGCCTGTCTTGCTCCTCACCCTGGGGCTTTAATTCTGGTGGGTTGAGTCCTTACCCAGTTCCTGGGTTGGACCTGGTGATCAGGTTGTCCATAGCGACCTCCTGCTTAGCCATGAGGATAAGGACAACTTCTATTTCCTGTGTTCTGCCTTGTTGGCTTGAGGTGCCATGGAGATGGAGAGGGGCCATGGTGAAGAAGAAGGGCCAGGGAGATGGAGAGGGCAACATGTCAGCACATCAAGGCCTCTCACTCCCTTGTCTCTGCCTGCAGCTGAGCATCTTATGCAATGCAAAGCCATGTGATGCTGGGTGACCTTTTGAGCTCTGGACAGCCTGGGGATGTCTCAGTTCAGCACAGAGCACCGTGGCCATAAGGCTGGGGGGAAAGAGCATCAGAGAGGAGGATATGACAAATACCCAGCACAGTCAGGTTGGACCTTGGAGCTCTGAGCAGCCTACTCTGGTTGGGAATGTCCCTGCTCCCTGTAGGGAGTTTGAATGTGCCTTCGGCTCAGACAGGTCTTGGGTTCTGTGTTTTTGCCTATTCTTTTTTTCTTTGTGGATGCCATGTGAAGTCTTTCTCTGCCAACACGAACCAAACCCCAGCACCTCAGATGAGAGATCAAGCTATGGAGCAACTTGTCCTCACACTGGTGCTGCCTTAGCCACTTAAATCTGAAGGCATAAGGCAAGCAAAGGCGTGAAGGCCAAGGGTTCTGGAGGTGCTTTAATAGCCATCAAACATTGTCTCTGTTGGCCTCAGCAAAGAGCGCGAATGGTGCTATAGAGAGCTCTGGGGCTATGGGCAGAGGCCAACAGCGTAAGGTTTAACAGGGCCAAGGGCAGGGTCCTGCAGTTTTGGCCACAAGAACCTCCTGCAGCTACAGGCTGGAGGGTGAGTGGCTGGAGAGCAGCCTGGCAGAGGGACCTGGCAGTACTGGGTGACAAGTGGCTGAACAGGAGGCAGCAGGGTGCCCAGGTGGCCCAGAAGGCTAATGGCATCCTGGTTTGGATCAGCAGTAGTGTGGCCAGCAGGACTGGGGATGTTATTCTCTCCATGCCCTGGGCACTGGGGAGGTCTCCCCTCGAAACCTGGGGGCAGTTCTGGGCCCCTCACTTCCAGAAAGAGGTGGAGAGGCTGGAGCAGGTCCAGAGGAGCAACAAGGCTGCAGAAGGGACTGGAGGAAAAGGCTGATGAGGAGATGCTGAGGGAACTGGGGGTGTTTAGCCTGGAGAAGAGGAGACTCGGGGGGACCTTCTCCCTCTCTCCAGTTCCCTGAAGGGAGGTTGCAGTCAGGTGGGGGTCAGGCTCTTCCCCAGGCAACCAGCACCAGGACAAGAGGGCAGGGCCTGAAGCTGCCAGGGGAGGGTTAGGTTGGATGTCAGGAAGCCCTTCCTCATGGAAAGGGGGATCAGATGCTGGAATGGGCTGCCCAGGGCAGCAGTGGAGTCCCCATCCCTGGAGGTGTTGAAGGACATCCTGGCTGTGGCCCTTGGTGCCCTGGTCTGGCTGATGGGGTGATGTCAGGTCCTGGGCTGGATGAGCTCAGAGGGCTGCTCCAGCCTCAGTCATTCTGTGGTTCTGTAAGGCTCCAACTGTGAGCATCAATAAGCCAACCAGTGATTTTCCATTCCCCTTCTGGATGCAATATGGGAGATAAACCCACCCCAACGGCATTGCAGTGAGGTGACAGAGCCATCTGTGTTCAGAGGAAGTGTGTCACAGAGTCCTTGTGCTGGGCTAAAGGTTTGCAGTTAAAAACTGCCTCTGACCATAGAGTAGCTGGTACAGCTCAGGGATGTCACTTCTCATCCACTTGTCACATAGTTTTTTAGCTTGTACAGCAGTCATAGAACCATGGGAACATAGAACTATTTAGGTTGGAAAAGACCTTCAAGCTCATCCAGTCCAACCATGAACCCAGCTGCCTCAACCCACCGCTAACCCCTGTCCCTGAGCTCAGATCTCCACGACTGTGAAACACAGCCAGCGATGGCCATTCAACCCCCTCCCTGGGCAGCCTGTGCCAAGGCCTGAGGACCCTTTCCAGGAAGAACTTTCTCCTCAGGACCAACCTCAGCTTCGCCTGGCACAGCTTTAGGCCATTTCCTCTTGTCCCATCACTTGTTCCTTGTGAGACGAGACCAACCTCCACCTCTCTGCAACCTCCCTTCAGGCAGCTGCAGACAGCAATAAGGTCTCCTCGTCAGCCTCCTCCTCTTCAGACTGACCAGCCTGACGTCTTGGGCTGGCTGATGGCTCAGCCCCGATGTGCAGCCCTGGACTGTGCCCCCAGCTGGGTTTCCAGAGGTGTAAGACTTGATGTGCACCTCCTCTCCTATGTCTCCTTTTGCTTACTGCCGCTCTGCCGGCTAAAACCAAATGAAAACCACAAACTCTGGGGCACGTCCAGAAGAGGAGTTGTGAAATCATTTCCTCTGTATGTCAGGAGCTGACCTCTCAGTGAAACTACCTCTACCTTTTGTACCACTACCCTGGTTTTCGCAAGGCTCGTGACCCGACCACGACTGTGACTACTTCTTGCTGCTGTTGATGTGCAAGTCTTTTCCAGTTCCCTTGAAAATGAATGTTTATAATTCTATGGTTGGTTTGATAACACAGATTCTAAATGTTTATGTGTTTCAGCAGTAATGTTTTGCTCCCCTTAAGCTTTATGTAACTACAAATCATGACGCTCCTCACCCGCAGCCCCTGACTCTGCTTCTGGCACAGAGACGGGCGCCTCTGCCTTATCCGTCCCTGCTGGCTGGTCCCGAGCACGGCTGGCAGTTGCTGATAAAGCTGAAGTGACAAACACCTAAACGAGCTGCTGCATCGTAGCACCACATGGAAGGTTGCTGCAGAGCAGCAGGAACACACCGCGACTCCAGAGTCAATCCCTGGTCTCTGGGCTAGTTATTTGCTCAGAAGTATTGGCCAGCAAGTTGTAGAGAAGAAGTCAAACGTGTTGGAGATGAGCATCGCTCATGCTGGAGCACAGGAGGCTGGGCTGGCTGGGGTGTTTCTGATCGTGTGCTGAAAAGGCAGGGTGGGAGCAGGACACTTTCTGCTCGGTGCTTTCTAAACTCAGAGCTGGATTCAAGAGCTAAGGTGGGGCACGGTGTGGGGGTTTAGTCCATACTTTGCACAGCATTCGGGAAGGTGATGTCCCAGACTGCTGGCAGCACTCACTTCCAATCCATAAATGCAGAATTTGTGCTGCTTTGCTATCCGGCATGCCCATCATCTTGGACTTCCAGGTGTAACCTCTTTGCTCCACAGCTTCAGTTTCAGCCAGAGGCTAACATAGAGGAGAAGGAAGGAGCTAGGGAGGGAATCACAGAAAGTCAGGGGTTGGGAGGGACCTCAAGAGAACCTCTAGTTCAACCCACCTACATGCAGGACGCCCTAGAACAGGTCATCCAGGCAGGTTTTGAAAGTCTCCAGAGCAGGAGTCTCCACAACCTCTTTGGGCAACCTGGGTCAGGGCTCCTTCATCCTCACTGTGAAAGTTTTTCCTTATGTTTACTTGGAACCTCCTCTGCTCCAGCTTGTCCCCACTGCCTCTTGTTTTATCATTGGACACCACTGAGAAGAGCATCACTTGGTCCTCTTGACACTCTCCCTTCATGTATTTATAAACATCAATGAGGCCACTTCTCATTCTCTTTTTCCTCAAGCTGAACAGACCCAGCTCCCTCAACCTTTCCTCATCAGGGAGATGCTCCACTCCCTTAATCATCCTTGTGGCTCTGCGTTGGGCTCTTTCAAGCAGTTCCCTGTCCTTCTGGAACTGAGGGACCCAGACTGGATCTGGCCAGAAGTTACAAACATAAGAGTCAAATATAAAGGTTGTTTGTTTATTATTATTGTGGTGGTGGTGTTGTTGTTATCATCATGAGTATCAGTCCTGCCAGCCCTTGCTACGAGCCAGCCCTGGCCTCACAGTTGGGATTGCATCCTTCGTGCCAAACACTGTTCACTTCAAATCTCTCTTCCTTGAGCGCCCCTTGAGATCAGCCTTGGCTGATCCAGGTGTGGGGATGTGCATCCTCTGCTCAGCAACATCAGCTCCATGGTTCATCTCACAAGTCACTGCTTAACCCTCTGTAGGATGCTTGGGAGCCAGAGGCTCCCACTGGTATTTCTGGGTCAATCTGTGGCATCTTCCCCCTCTTCCAAGCATTGTCAGCCTGTCTCCACTGTTTCTCCAGATAACTCTTGCAAGTGGTCCTTTTTGCAATTCATTCCAGGAGACTGGGCTGTGGTCTGGATTTCTTGTTGGGGAATAGATGACTGTGACCCAGCCTCTGTTCTTCAGGACTTTAAGTCACAATGATTTGAATCCAAAAGGGATGATGGCTCCTCTTTGTTGAATGCAATATAGCCTCATCTTGAGGACTGTGCACAGTGCTAGGCTCCACCACTTGAAAAGGTTGTTGAGGTCCTTGCAGGTGTCAAGAGGCGGGCAACCAACCTGGCGAAAAGGCTGCAAGGCATGTCCTGTGCTGAGGGCTGAGGACACCTGGTTGGTGTAGTTTGGGGAAAAACTTCACCCAGAGGAGGTCCTGACTTGACACAGGAAAGCACCTCTTTACCTAGAAGGTGGTCAAACACTGGAACAGAGTCCCCAGAGAGGTGGGTGTGTAAGAAGCTTTTGAACATTGCCCTTAATGTTAGGATTTAGCTTGTGGTCAGCCCTGTGGTGGTCAGGCAGTGGGACCAGACAACAGTTGTAGCTCCCTTTGAACTGAAACCTTCTATTGTGTGGCTGAGTGAAGTTCTAAATCCAAAGGAAACCCCCAAAACATTGGCATTTATCCCCAAACTGAGTTGTTTCTTTCTGCTAATGTCAGTATGGAGACACTAACACAGTCACCAGTCTATTTAGGATCTACCCAGAGCATCACATCGAATGCGCCGTGTTCCTGTTGAATTAGAGCATCATCATTATTATTATTAAACTACTAATTTAAAGCACTGAATTCCACAGCCTATAAGCTCCAAATGAACCTGCCCTGCCACAACTGAGAAATCAGTTACTTCATTGTGACCTGCTCTCCAGTTTTAGCTCCAGCAGATCACATTCTCTGCTGGGAGACTTTCTCCCAGAACAACTTGACTGCTCAGCTCTGAGGTTCCATCCTGAAACCCAGCATCATCTCTTTATCACTTTGTAGCTCCACCTGAACCTCAGGGAGGGTCTCAGGAGGGGTTGTCAGGACTTTCTAGTCCTGCAGCTATTTCTGCTAGTGCTGGTCAGGCTCTTCAGCCCAGCCTGGCTTAGCTGCACTTGAAAGACACTGCGCCCCTCTTTAACACCTGGCTAAGCACCACACACCTGTTCTGCAGAGCTTGACACATCCTCTGTAATCAACATCGAGGTCACATTTCACTGTCCATTGTTTTTCTAGACTACAACCTGAAAAGCATTTTTCTATGTGACCACCATCTGTGGAGGAAAAGCCTTTGCATGAAGACACGAAGCTGCTGTCGGCCACTCCTGGATGACAACCGGGTTTGTCAGGTATCAGACTTGATAGCACGGAGCAGACCAAGCCAGTGTGGACACTGTAGACCTGCCCCCCCTCTACTTTGCAAGGGTAGATTAAAGTCCAGTCCTAGTCAAGACAGGGCTTGAAGAAGCTGATTTTGTAGCAGTTTTGGTCGTGGGCAGAAAGATCCTGCGCTCAGCACTCGCCTTTGGCAGTGAAGTTCACCAGCTGCTTTGCCAAAGGGCTTGGCTGGTTGGCTGAAAATAACTTCTGGAGCCTGACTGTCGTGTCCAAGCCTGTGACGGCAAAAGCTGGTAATTGCCTTCTAAGCACATGATCCCACTGGCTCCTGTCCACTGCAAAAATACCTCGTGAAGGACCCATTGATCAAGAACTGCCCTGTGACTTACCATCTCTAACATCATACATACACGAGCAGCCAGGCATTATCTGGCCACAAAACACTGCTGCTGAGGAGTACAGAGCAATCCACGTGATCAGGGACATCGAGAACTGAGCCTTGAAGCCTGGTTTCTGCTCCAGCTCCAAGGAGCATCCCAAAGGCTTTCAGAGCCTGTGCCAAGTGGAGAGTGTTGGCCAAGGGTTGTTTTCCCCTGCTCTCTTTGCCTCAAGAATTTTTCTGCCTTCCAGAAGGCCCCTAATTCCTTCCCTCTTCCCGTGGTGCTTTTACGTCTCACAGCAGTTGTTAGCAGCGCTCCTGACTCTGCTCTGCAAGGACTGGTGGTAGGGGGTTGCTCCAGTTGCTGCTTGAGCTGCTTGTCCCCTCTCTGATTGTTTCTGTTCTTCACTGACCCATAGGCTGCTCTCTGGAAATGGATTGCTGGACCCACTTGCCAACCACTGCCTTTACCAAGACATGCTGGGCAGAAAACCTTCTCTCCCAAGGTTCTTACAGATAGCAGAAGGACACCAAAATCCTCTTCCAAACTGGTCACTTCACCGGGGGTCTGTGGGAGGCCATCTGGAGCGGCTTTGTTTGCCAATCACCCCATCTCATTGCCCATGGACCAGTGTGCATGAGGTTCCTTGCTCTGTTTTTAGTCAGTCTAGAGGGAAACAGTTCTTAAACAGGATCTTAGAGGGTGCCTGAAGGAAGAGGGAACGAGATGTGGAGGATCAGGAGAGATGTCCCGTTCCCCACCTCCCTTTGGCTGCTGAATTGCTCAAATGCTAGACAAGTCCTTTCCTCTGCAAAGGAGACCTTGGAAAAGGCTCTGGAAGTCCTTCACAGGACCTGATGTGCTGGGTACATGTCTGGGGTAGGAGAACTGACGTGCGCTGTGGAGAAGGGACTGTAGAGAGAAGGTTGGACAAAAAATGGTAGATGGTGCCCAAGCTGGGGTTAAAAGACGGTGATGACTGAGGAGAGGATGTTGCCATGGTGCAGGTTTGCATTACCCGCTGCCTGTACCCAGGCTGTGATGTTAACCCCTCACTTTTCACCAGCATCAGAAAATCCCCGCTATGATATAACAATCAGAAAACTCAACTCAAGGTCCAGTTCAGCTGGAGTCCAAAACCTCATTCTGGAAACACTGCTCCATTTTTCAAAGTCCTTACGCCTTTGAAACCAGTGCTTGGTTTTACTGGGATGACTCTCCCTTCCCAAAGAGCACTCCAGCACAGGCTCCTTCCTCAGACCTTCCCCAAACTGCATGAATCACTCTGGCCTTGGGGAACTGCCACAAGTCACTTGAGTGGCTAAAAATACCTCAGAGGAAGCAGGAAAAAAGCCACACAGATCTGCTGCCGTGATGCTGGGCTAGGAGGGCAGCACCAAATTAACTTGCCCCCTTTTCTGCTGGTTCGCTCCCTGCAGACTTATTCATTAGGAAGATGAGATTGTGTTCGTTACTAAAAGCAGATCTGAACAACCAGGTTTTTAGGAGACCTTGGAGAGTTGCTTTTCAGGGGGATAGTGGGAAAAACACTTGTGGATTTCAAAGTGCCTTCAGCTCTGATTTCCAGCATCTTCTGGCTCAGATACCTGTAGTAGGAGTGTTTGTGGTTAGTGGAGCCTGGCTAAGCAGGGGGAGCTGAGTGTCTTCTGAGGACTAGTGTTGGTGGCTGATGGTACTCTTGACAGTCTACCTTAGTCTTCAGGGCTGGGTGTTGCCAACTGTCGGCTGTGATTCACCTCCACCGTAGCTGCCTTTCAGGAGCACGTGTGTTTTTTGGAGCCATTCCTGCCTGGGAGGTTTTGTCCTAACGACTTCTAAGTGAGAAGCTCCTGGCAACAAGAGGACAGTCCTGCCTTGGCAGTCGGGTGTGGTGAGCCCCTTGCAGGTGCTTTGCCCATTTGCTGGTCAGTGGGCTCTACAGTGAGTTTCTTCATGTGTCTGGGGGTTCTTGGTGGGCTTGCACAGAGAAGAAGCCATGATGATCCCCCCCAGGCTACGCTGTGCCATGTCCCACAGATCTCTGCAGGTCCAAACCTGCCAGAAATATATTTGTGTACCTGGAAAACACACTCTTTGTTCCCTGAAATAAGAAATCCTCTTCAGCCTTGTCCAGCAACATCCAGCCTTGGAGTAAGACCACTTTCAAAGTGGTCCATGGCTGAAAGCACTTGTGAATTTTTAAGGGTCATCACACTGAGGCACATTTTTACATCCCATGTCCACAGACAGCCTCCTGCTGAGGGCAGGTTAGCCCTGCCATCACTCCTGTTTTACCTTATGCCTTGAGTTTACAGCACAGTGCTGGTTTCCTCTCCTCTGTCTTTAACAGGAGCCTGGATGCAAAGCTCAGATGGAGACAACTTGGTGGGAGATATTTACGGTCAGGTAGAGGAGCCTGTCCCTGAATGTCCTCAAGGGAATCCACACTGTCAACAGACAACACGTTGTCACTCCCCACAATCCCACATCACTACAGTGTGAAATCAAGTCCACAGACTCCAACTGTCCCACATACACTGAGGAATGTCACCTAAGGGAGGAAAGGTCAACCAAACTCTGGAGTCCGATGCTGCCTGTGCAAACACGTTTACGGAGAGGTTTCCAGCAGAGGATGGGCATGGGCTGTTGTTGCAGTGGCTATAATGCCTGACCACCTATGCCAAGGACAACACTTGCTCTCAACGTGGGTTGCTGTATATAGACTCCGTAGTTAAGCTTTGTGACATCTTGGAACTATGTCCTGTCCTAAATGGAAACCAGTGACAGTGAAGTAGGTTGGCTGCTCCTCAACTTCTGAAGCAAGAGATGCTCAAATAATAGGGGGGAAGATGCTGAGGTTGAGAAAAGTAGAAAAGAATAATTTGATTTCTACTGCAAGCAAAACAAAGAATTAAAGAAATTGGAAACAGTCAAATAAACATCCTCCATGATGATATTTCCAGACACTACATCTATGGCCCAAAGCTGGCCTGGATTTGTTTATGCTGGACACAGTCACATCCGAGTTCAGTCTCGCTGCGGTCACTTCCAGAAATAGCTAGAGAACGCAACCAACAAACAGAGTCACTTGAGCAAAGGTTACATCTGCCGGACAGGGCACGCCAGAGATCCCCAGGCAGCTGATGGCCGTGATGTCATGAGCGTTAGGGTTCTGCCTGACATCGCAGAAACGTATCCTGGGAGATACCTGGTATCTGCTTACAGGTGGTTGGGCAAATAATGAAAACAAACCCTGTGTCACTGGCATTTTTAGCTGGTTCTGCACATCCTCCTCCTTGGATGTTATTATTTATCTTCCCCAGTTTTCTTGTAATAAGGTGAGGTCTGAGTACACTGGGGCAAACGGCTCCAGGCTGCTTCATCCCTTTTTTCCAAGAAGGCACAACCAAAATAGAAGGCAAACCAAAATAACCCATCTTAGTCACTTTAACATTTGGTTTATTTAGGTAGCTCTTGATTGCCTCTCCCCAAAGGCAGGCAGGAGAGGGGTCAGTGCTGCACATCCCACTGGCAAGCTCAGCGCCAGCTGATTCTCACCAGCACATTGCCAAGGGACCCAGGCACCAGGCTCAGCAAAAAGAAACGAGACGTGTAGGTCAAATCTGTTTGCCCCTAGCTGGCCAATGGGAGAGGAGGATTTGTCCCTCAGGAAGAACTTGTTGGGATGAAGAAAGACATTAATAAGCCACATGGAGACTGTCTCACTGCACCGTGCCGCCTGGCGCCCTTCCAGCCCGGGCTGTTATTGAATTACCCAGCTAACAGGAGGAAGGAGCCCTGCACGCCAGCTTCCCTCGCTGATTTGTACCAGTCAGCCCTGAAACAGCAGCCAGGCAGCAGGATGGAGCTGTAATGCCTCGTGCTGGGATCTCGCTTCACGGCTCCCCACGGACCCCACACCCTGGCATGGAGCAGATGGCAGCTGCAGATCTGTCTCTCTGTCCCACAGACAAAGGATTCTCCAGCTCCTGCACACAATGTGCCCAGGCTGTCTCTGCTGGTGGCAGCTGCTCAGGCCAAGACCAGGGCACTGGGGTCCCCTCACCCATTTGAGTTTCTGCTCCCTCTGCCAAATGCAGCCAAAAATTCAGTTTGGAGGCAGTTCTTCTGTTTAACAAACAACTGCAATGGGCACATCGGGGAGGAGGTATCTGGAAGGGCTGACTGCTGACAGCAGGTGTCTGAAGAGCCCTTCTGCTCTTCGATATCTCACTAAAAAAGCTAATGGGCAGGAGGACAATGAAGCTTCTATTTTGTCTTTCCTTTGGGTGTTTTTTTCTGTCAATCCATAAGACATTTTGTATGGAAAAACATCACTAACCTGAGCCTCGTCCTCTAGCAGAATTGGTACTCAGCAGGGTGCTGCAGCCTGTCCAGACCTGCTCATACACAGCACATCCAGAGACATCTGGGGACGTCTACGGCAGAGCTATGAGGTTTTGAGGAAGAGGGATTCACAGGTTCATCATTAGAGCCTTCCATAGATCAAGGCTCCTGAAACATTTCTTACATAATTTCAACACGTTTATGGTCACAGAATCACAGAATCATCATGGCTGGAAAGGACCTCCAGGGTCATCGAGTCCAACCTTTATCCTAGTATCT
>JAOXOE010000784.1:1095512-1132989 GCA_028565055.1 Phoeniculus purpureus | reverse complement strand
GTCTCCTCTCAGTCTTCTCTTTTCCAGACCAAACAGCCCCAGCTCCCTCAGCCTCTCCTCATAGGGCATGTCTTCCATGTTCATGATGTCTATGAACTCCAGAAGAGTCAGCAGGTATTTCAGGGGAAGTGATTGAATCAGGTTAATGTCGTTTGCTGCCAAGTCAGGTGTTGGGAAGATAACACAGACAGCCGAACGAAACCCGTTTCTGCTGATGCCGGGGCTTTTCTTTCAGAGAGGGCCAGCACTTGAGGCCAAGGAATTTGTTTCCAGCTCTTGGCTGTAATTCGCACGTCAGCGAACGCGTGTTATAAATGTTGGCTCGGGAAGATTGATGCGGTCTCGTTTTAAAAGCATCGCTGTGCATCTCAAAGAGAACGTCGAAAGCCTTCAGCGGTCGCATACCAGGCAATTTCCATCTCTCCCACCATCTGCATTGTATTAGGGAGCACAAAGGCTTCAGCTGTGCTGCTGCCCCTGCCGAACACACTGGGATAACTTTTCTAGCAAGAGGCCGTTTTACGATGGCTTGTCTCAACTTTTTTTTGTTTAATAAGAGAAAGATCTCGATTTTGCTGCAGTTCTTAAGCCTTTTCTAAGGGAAGGAATTAACAGACTTCAGTTACTCAGCACTGCAGACCGCACGATGAATTCACACCATGTTTTGCTCTTTCACATTGGGCGCTCACAAACAACTACTCAGCTCCTTCGTTTTTTCTCTTTACTTTGTGGACTAAATGATGACTTTGAAAATCAAAAATTTGGTGGCAAATGATGAATCAGCATCAGAATTCAGGCCACACAATTGAAGCAGGTCCAGAAGAGCAACAAGGATGGGGAAGGGACTGGAGGGAAAGTCTGATGAAGGGAGATTGAGGGAGCTGGGGGTGTTTAGCTTGGAGAAAAGGAGACTCAGGGGGGACCTTCTCCCTCTCTCCAGCTCCCTGAAGGGAGGTTGCTGTCAGGTAGGGGTCGGGATCTTCTCCCAGGCAACCAGCACCAGGACAAGAGGGCAGAGCCTGAAGCTGCCAGGGGAGGGTTAGGTTGGATGTTAGGAAGTCCTTCCTCACAGGAAGGGTGATCAGAGCCTGGAATGGACTACCCAGGGCAGCGGTGGAGTCCTCATCCCTGGAGGTGTTGAAGGACAGCCTGGCTGTGACCCTCAGTGCCCTGGTCTGGCTGAAAAGCCTCAGAGGGCTTTTGCAGTCTGGATCATTCTGTGATTCTGTGGCTCTGTGAAGTATTTTTCACATTTTCATATACTCCTAGTGCCGTTTAGTCCTTGGAAATGATTAGACAATTGGTTATTCCCCTCTAAGCTAAATCGTAGTGACCTGCGTGAAACATTTGACAATCCTCACGGTCTGAGACTTCAATAACCACAAAGAAAACGTGCAAATGCTTTAGGAGAGTCTTCAGATTTTTCTCCAAAGAGGAGTTAATGCATTCTTGGTAATCCACGAAGCTTTTGTCCTCCCACAGAGTCTCACTTTAGCCATGGAAAACAACTGCATTTAATTTGCGGTCACGGCTGAGCATCCCCACCAATGACTACCAGGAGCACCGAGCCGCGCACACGTGTCTTCGCTTACTTGTTTCTATGTTTTGCTATTTCTTAGCAACAAAAGGAAGGTTGAAGAGCTCTTCCTCCTAGAAACGGCACTGGAATCGTTTTGATGATCCTCCTTTACACTTGACAGTGCACCACGAGCATGTGAGACACTTCCTGAGAAACAGCCTCCTGGCCGTCTCCGTGGCCCTTGTGCAATCCCGGCCACGGAAAATGCAGCATCACCTCCAGCATCCAGATCTGTAGATTGGAAACTGCTGTTGTGGCCAGTGTCAGTCCCAACCACGGCGTGCACAAGGAATAGATGCCTGACCCATGTTTAATGCACAAAGAGCTGAGCTGACTCACCCCCAGCTCTGCCCGAAGCACACGCGGGGATCTGGTGATCTAATGCTGTGACAACTGCTGCTGTCACTGTTCCGGTCACAGAAGCCCAGAATCAGAGAACAGCCTTCCTGGGCAGGCTGTTCAGCGCCTGACAAGTCAGACCTGGGTCGTCCTGTAGCTCGCACGGCTGACAGAGCGCTGAGCAGTCCACGAGCATCTAACGGATGGTGCCGGATTTCTGACCCGGTCTGGGCTGCTGACTCTATAAAACCCAGAAGTGTTTAACACAAAACACAGAAGTTCTGGACAGAATATCTATTTTATTTGACAAAATAACTCTAAACTGTTTTTTTCCTGCACCTAGAACACCTAAATCTTTATTTAGAAGTGCTGTGCTTGGGGCAGTCCCTGGCACAGAGCCTATGGGCACTGTGCAGGAGCAGCCAGCCCAGAGCAGGCAGCAGGATGGGGCAGCACCCTCCGTTGTCCCACCGTGCTACAGCAGGCTGTGCTCTTGGGATCATCTTGTTTTCAGCCAAGAATGTTTTCAGTCTGAAGGTGCTTGGTTTTTTAAAGCTGATCCTTTCCATGGTAGTCAGAGTAAAAAATGCAGTTTTCTGGGGGGGAAAAAAAAGACCCCAAAGCTGCTCTGACAGTTTTTTCTTGGCTGTGGGACCTTTGAATGTTGGGCTCTCTGCAGCTTTCCTGTCGCTTGTTTCCCCCAAAAATGCGTAGAAGCTGCTCTGGGGCTTCTGTGCGTGGCTGATATTGTGTTTGCTCAGTCAACCTCCTGCATTCCAGATCAAGAATGTCACAGCCAGTCTCATTCCAGAGACATCCTTTTTGCACACAGACCAATGTGCAGCCCCATCCAGACCCACTTCTTTGTGCTGGATGGAGGTGCCCCTTGGCAGAGCATCAGCTTCCCAGGGGGCAACTATTCTGCTCGTGGATTTTGAGGTACAGGAGCTGGTGGGAGGCAGCTCTGCTCCTCCACTGCCTCTGATGCTGCTTTATGTCAGTGGAGAATCCAGCCCTTTGTTTCCACTCTGACTCCTCCTGTCCAGGCTAAATGTTCCCAAAATATCCTCATGTCTTAATCAGAGAGACAGGAGGTAGTCTTGCTCCTGATCTCTTTTGCAGACAGTGGCTGCTGTTCCCTATGGCCTCAGAAACTCTCTACAAACAGCTGTTAAGCAGAGAAATCACACGAAAGATGGTGATTTTAAAAATTCCTATTATTATCATTATTGCTGTTATTATTATTATCTTAAAGAGGAGATTTGGGATTTCCTCTGCTGCATTTGCATCTAGTGGAGCAAAGATAAGCAGCCATCCCCTGTGTGTGTCCCGCAGCTCTGTGCAAGTCCCTTGCAGGGGCCACGCAGCACAAAAAGCTGCCATAGATCACCCTGGCAGCAGCAATAACTTCTGACAGCACCAAGAGAGCCCCTCGTTGGCTCTGCAAGCTGGAAATGTCTGGCCCATGGCTGGGCTCCTATTTATGCTTCTTGACACTCTGTCCATACATCAGTTTATATATTTATTTATATCCTACGAGCAGAGCACTAGCCCAGAGGAGAGCTCTGTTTTCTTTGGCCACTCCCAGGGTCCCACTCTCTGTTTGGTTTCCAAAGCACACGCGTGGAGAGCGAAGGGGGAGCTGCTGCAGCAGGAGGAGTTAGTCATCTGTCAGCACAGCTCCGGGATTGTTTTTCCAGGTGGGCTTTTTAAGCTCTGCAAGGCAGGAGAGGGAGCCACGCAACTGAGCTGGTCTCCTGCAGTGTGATTTTGGCTCATCCTTAGGCATGAGATTCTCAAACCCAAGAGCATCCTGAGTGCAGCAGCTGGGTTAAAAACAGAGCCTCTGGCTTTCCTTCTGGGGGAGGCTCTGAGGAGCTGCAGGAGACTTTGGGGGTTGGTCTCTGCTGGTTCTCATGGATGCTGCATGGCCAGTACTCCAATGCCCTTGGGATATATCCCAGGTGTCCCAAGAGATGGTGGTTTGGGAACGATGCCTGGTACCTCTGGGGGGGACAGGTTGGGCAAACGTGACTACAGCCAAAAGTGCCAGGAGCATCATTTGTGAACCAGGGGAAAATTAGAGCCCTGTGAAAACCTATGGGAACGTTGCTGTGGCTTTCAGCCTCTCTCTGTGTGACATGGCTGTCAGCCACGGTGTGGCATGTGGCCATCCCAGTGACTCACTGCAGGCCTGAACCAGCAGCTGCTGGTTTCTGGACTGTCAGGTAAGGGGCACTGAACTGGGGTGTTCAGTTGCCTGAATGCAGGTGATGTGCTCCAGGGTACCCAAGACATGTCTGTGGGGCTGAAAGTTCCAGCACCAGTCCAGAGGATTTCCTTTGGGATACTGCAGGGCTTCTCCAAATACCAGCAGTGGTAACTGTGTCCCTTCCTGGGTACCACTGGGCAAAGCTCATCACTGGGGTCTGGTGTCTCTCACATTCACCCAAGTTAAGTTTCTCACTTTGCAGCAGAGTCCACCCAGCTCTGCCCTGAGCTGCTGACCAACATTCAGCCAGATGTGAGAACAATCCTGACTGGGTCTGAACAAAAGGCTACTATGCAGTGAGCTAGTCTGTGGAGACACTTATGTTCCTCCTTTGGCTTCCTCTTCATCCTCATCCTCCCTTCTTCCACTGGGAAGAAGCACTGAGAGAAAACCCCTCCTTGGTCTTTTCAAGCCTGGGCATTTGTTTTCAGGCTCCTGAGTGCTGTATTCAGTCATCTGCAAGGGATTTGGTGTCCGTCTGACATCCAGAGTTGCTGACCAAGTGGAGAGACTCCAAGCCCACAGCATTTTCTGTCTCAATGCACAGGCAAGCTCATGGCTCGATGATGGTGCTCAGACGGGATCCTGATGAGCCAAGGATGCTCCTCCAATATGCTCTTCCTGTGGACAGCTCTTGCCTCTGCTGTCTTCAGATGCCAGCACTGATGGAATCAATAGCCCTGCCCAAGATGGTCATTGGCCTCTGGCCAGCTCCCTAACTCCACTCCTTGCCTTGTCTGGCGGGATGAGACCTCCTTCCGGCCACACTCAGCCAGCTCCCCCTGCAGCAGGATGGTCAGACACAATACTCAACTCTGGATGCCCTCCACATCTCTGGTGCTACAGAGATGGACCCAAACCTGCTTGGTCCTGCTGCCAGAGCAAACAGGTGACAGAAGACACTTCTCCTTCTAGACTTCAACTTTGTCTCAGTGTGGCCAAGGACCTGCCCATCAAGGTCTCTCTTAATTCAAGCACATCCCTCATTCTCTGGACAGCTCTTCCAGCTGCCTTTGCAAGGTGGCAAAAGTCTCCTTCCAGGGGCCCAGCATTGACTTTCCAATGGAGCTGCAGTTTCCCATCTATAGTTGGCCTCTGCTGACTCTCAAATCTCTCCCTGAAGCTATTCTGAACTTTAATGTATAGACATTACCATGGGATGCTTGTATAACTTTTCCCTCAGTCCTATGTAGGCCAGTTCTTATTTTTAAAAAGGAAGCTCAAAGTCAAACTCCTCCCCAAAACTCCTTGAGAAGTTTATTAAGGTGTGACCTAGTTTCTTGCAATTCTTGAACCAGAACACTTCCCCCCTAGAACATCCTTCTCCAACCATCCCTCCACTGCAACACCACAGGGAGAACTCATCTGTCATGTCCCCATCAGCTTGGGGATCTGCTCCAGCCCTTCTGCTCCCACCAAGTGACCTAATTATAAGTGTGTTGTGAGCAGGTGAGTGCTATAGAGGACACCGTGACGTCAGGCTGGCTGGTGTGACCTCCTTTGTTGTTGCCCCAATGATAACTGGAAAGAGCTCTTGGTCTTCTTCCGTTTCCCTGGGTTAGTTCCTTCCCCACGTAAAAGCAAAATTGGACAAGGGTGTGAGAACCCTTGGACTGGGCATTGGCCTGGAGGCACTGTGGTGGACACTTGGAGGTGATTTGTGCTGGAAAGCTAGTGGCTTTATCCCACTGTGAAGGGGCAACCAGTTTCAGCAGAAGATCTAGATTGGACTAGATGATCTTTTGAGGTCCCTTCCAATCCGTTATGATTCTATGATTCTATGATCTTCAAGACCATCTTTCATTCTGCACCGAGCTTCTTCCCAGATCTTGCCCACTCTGGATCTTAAAAAAGACTGTTTGCACCATATCCAGATCATAAATCTTGGTTCACTGGTGGGTTCTAACTTAATTTGTCCATTTCTGTCATAAGGCAACAGCAACAGCTCCAGACACTTCCACGGTCACTCTTGCAGCTCCTTCCTGGCCAGTGCTCCGGGTTGGCCTGAGAGATGTGAGAAGGCACCATCTGACTCTACAAGCAGGAATGGCCAAAGGTTAGGAGAGCCTTATCATGACAGTGGAGACCTCTTCATGCCCACCTGTGAGCAGTCCCCAGAAGCAGCAAGACTAGATCAGGCAGTGGAGACAATGAGATGCTGTTGGAGGTGAGACCCACAGCATGGAGGTTGTCCAACACAGGACGACCTCCAGCTTTCCTGCTGCTGCTCTCCACACACAGCCTGGCTACAGCCCTTCTCCTGACAAATGCACCAAGTTCCCAGGAAAATGTCTTCCATCAGAAGAAATTTGACCCTGCAGCAGGTGAGGCTGGTGGGACTCCCCTCATGGCTACCAGGATGCACCCACGGCCACACAGCGCTGCTGTTGTTACTTGTTAAGCCACAGGGACTCCAGTGATCTCCACTCCTGCCATGAAACCATGAGGTGACCCCCAGGTGTGCAGGAAGGCTGCTCTTTGAGCTGGCGAGTGCCTCCTGGGATGACTTGGCAACTCAAAGTGAAGCTGGGAGCGTCAGCAGGAGGCAGCTCAGCGTCTGGCCTGAAGCCAGCTCCGAGTCTTGGCTTCCTCCCCAGTGCTGCATCCCGCTGGGTCCAGTTCATCCCATCACCCTTGTTCAGGGCCTTGGATGTGACTGCTGGTCCTCATGTGTCCCCCTGAAGAAAAGCCCTTGGGGTGGACCACAGGAGACCAGGGAAGTCCTGCTTCCAAAACTTCTTTCCCCAACCACACGAGCGCTAGCAGCTTCTCCAAATGCCATAAATCTGTCCTTTCCCCACCTTTGGAATCCCTTTTGGTGCCAGCAGGCTCTCCCCTGGCTCCCTCCATGACTCTTCCACGCTTAGAGCCAGTGGGTTTTTCATGTGGAAAACAAATCCTCTAACTGAGGATTTCTGTGGGCTGGCAGGAGCCCTTTTTCCCCAGCCCCTAGTCGTTCCTGGCACGTGGCGCTCTCTGCTCGCCCAGCCTTCTCCTGTTCAAGCTGGACTTGTCTGTGTGTTGATTCAGTCACTCTGAGGGAGGGTGATACTGTCTGTGTGTAGGGGGCATCAGAGGAGGTCTAGGAATACCATGAGATCAGCGATGAAGTGAATGCTTGAATGGTACAGGGTTGGTAACCCTTCTGTGGAGCATCCCTGAGCCCACCAGGGCTGTGGCCATGCATCACCTTCTCTGTATCTCTTGCTTAGACACCTCATTCCCGGCATGGGAGCAGTAACACAGCCAGACAGGGGTGGAAGAGGCTGTGAAACCATCAGCAGCCTCACCTCCAGGCTCACTGAGGTGGGACAGGATGGAGACCCAAGTGGTCACAGCTACCATCAGCTCCTAAAGGGTATGAGAAGCACAGCCCAAGCCATCATGTGGCTGCCATTCCAGTTAAGAAAGCAGAGGTGTGACAAGGCCTTGCTGGTGCCTTCTGTGTGTGATCCTGAGCAGACCAGAGGGACACCTGTGTCCTGATTCTGGTGGGCTTGGGGCATGAGATGAGGTGGTTTAAAACCAAACTCCCTGCCTGTCTGCACAGTCCAGCGCAGAACTCTGCTCCCTGGGTGTCCAGCCTTGGTGTCCCATGGTTGCTGAGGAATTCCACCCACCCGAGCCTCCAGGTGGGGGGCTTTGGGTGACGTGTGGCTGCATTCCCAAGGTCACCTCTCTGGTTGTGTTTCCACGCTCAGGGTGACGGCTGCAGTGAAGGAAACTGTGAGAAGCTGCCAGAGCTGGCATGAAGGTTTCTTGTGGTCCTGAACTTGCTATTTTGATCCTGACCACTGCAGTTTGTTCACCAGCGCCCCAGGCTGTGGATGGTCAGATGGGATGTGTCCGTTGACAGTGGCCTCACCCCCTTGTGCGTGGGGTTCTCCGTGATGGCCATGCAGGGAGCAGGCTGGCTGCAGAAAGCAGCCGTTTCCTCAGCAGTCTCACTCCACACAGTGTGACTATGGCAGCCTTTGCTTCCCTCATGCCATGCTAGCAGGCACCACGACGTCTGCCCCAGTGCAGGTACCTGCAGGGCTGCAGAGTTGAGGAGCAGTCGCAGGACCAAGGCACATCCCCGGCCACTCAGCCCCTTGTGCCTGCACTGACAGGTGGACATCATTCTTCACCTGGCAGCTCCAAGGCTGCAGTGTGGAGCCAACAGCCCTCCTCTGGCATCAGCCACATAGATGTGGGCAGCTGCTGGGCAGGGCCACCCGAGTCTGGACGCAGAGAAGGCGAAATCAGAGAGGTGTGCAGCAGAGAAAGGAACAACCTTGGCCACCTTGCAGTTTTCCGACCCTGCCAGCTGGGAGCTGGCGCCAGGACCAAGTTGATTTTTCTTTCCCCCAAGGACCTGTTTGCAGTGAGTTTCCTGGCTCAGACAGTTTGTGCTCCGCTGGAGATCAGCTGCACAGGGAGATATTTGTGACCACGTTCTCAGTCCCTGAATTTTCCCAGTGACATGGCTCATGGTGGCGTGGAGAGCCAGCGAGTGACTCACGGTTGCTGTTGATACCTACGAGATTTTCCTGAATGACAGTGGATGCTAGAAATAGAAAACACAGTTGAGGAGAGACTGAACCAGATAAACCATCTCAAAGCCCTGATTCATCATATTTTTGGCTATTAGTTATGCAAGAAAAAAACTCCTTGGCCTCCACATGAATAGCCCAGTGTCTTTGACGATGACGTAGCGCAGGAGAAAATGTTTGAGGCAGCACAGGAGCGCTCGGCTGTGTGAAGCTGAAGCTTGTCTCCATAGTGCTGAGTATTTTTAGAAGTGGCAGCAATACTATCCGGACGTTTTGGAAAGCTCTCCTTGTTCTTGTCCTGCCTGGTGCAGTGCAGCTGTAGCAGAGCAGCGCTCAGCGAAGCCGCAGCTCACGAGGACATGACAGAAGGGAAGGGAATGTTGGGCGGCTGCAGGGTTCTCTTGCATAATTTCCTGGGAAACTTCTCAGTAACGTCTGTTTGCACTTTCCAGTAAAGAAGCAGGATGAGAAGTGCTTTTGGCTGCCCCTGGGGTCCCTATATTCCTGCTAAAGGGCTTCAGAAGAAGTTAAGCCTGTCCTTTCTTCCCCTGAGGTCAGTGGGTTTCCTCATGGTTTGTCACCAGGTTAGCACAACTCATCTATCATCATCAACTCATCTCATCAACTCATCATCAACTCAGCTATCCATCAGTCATCTCTATCACCAGCTGCTCTGTTTCTGAATGTGAAAATTGGGCGGCTCGTTATGGGCTTGGCTCTCATTGTCTTCTTTAGTGAAAACGTCTAGATTAGCTGAGGAGAGCAGGTTCGCTTCAGGGTAGCTACAAAGACCAAAACCAGACTGAAATGTAGGAAGACCCGGTTCTTAAGTCAGTGATGTGCTTGTGTTCAGCAGCAAGTGAGCCCAGGAGCCAGCAGCAAAATCCCACTGGGAGCTTCCTGTGGGGTCTGAGGTGCTCTGCAAGGCACCAGCACCTGGGAAAGGAAGAACAGTTCCCATTCCACGGGCAGAGGCTGGAGGAAGTTGTACAGAAAGTCCCTGTCCCACCCTCAACTCTGCTTTATGCCAGTCAGGGTTTCTGTTGCTCTAGCCTGTGCCCCTTTTCCAAGGAACATTTTTACTGGGGCTGCTCAGCAACCCTGTTCACATCAAACACACTCATATTCATGGCCACACTGAAGGGAGAGATCCTCCCTGTTAGCCTGAGCCCAAGTTTAGAAGCAGTTTGTTGACTTATTCCTATACAGAGAAGCCACTGGCACACAGGCTGGTACCACAGATTCACAGACTGGTAGTGCTCAGAAAGGATCGCTGAAGATCATAGAATCAAAGGGCTGGAGATCATCTAGTCCAACCCCCTGCTACAGCAGATCCCCTAGAGCAGATCCCACAGGAACAGTCCAGGCAGGATTTGAATGTCTCCATGTGGGACTCACGTCAAGAAAGGATTTTGAAGTAGGGGGTTGGTTTCTCTGGCCACAAAGTCCCAAAGGCTCCCACTGCTTTGCAGAGCCCTGCCCTACCTGTAGGCAGCTCTGCAGGGCAGTCACTGACCCGCTCATCACACTGTGTCCCTTTCCCAAGAGCTTTTGGGCCACCAGCAGTGTATTGACCCCAGGGTACTATCTGTGAGCACCACTGCACCAGAGAGGTGGTGGCAAGGTGGCAAATGCAGCCCTGTCCATGCTCCAGCGGGAGCTTCTCATTGCCAACCCTCAGCGAGGGGCTATTTGCACCTTAGCCAACCAAACAGTTCTACAAATCAGGACTTAATGAATGTTCATTTGCTGAAGTACTAAGCCCAGGTTTGCTGGGACAGACCAAACGTCTAAGAGACATGCAGACACTCTCTGGACCATTTCTGGAGGCCAAATGGCTGCGAAGCCCAGCTGTGCTGAGCACAGTCCCTGTCCTTGAAAAGCTGGGCAGAGACTCCCAGCTCCCCAGTGACAAGCATCGCTAATTGCAAGCTGCACTTGCTCTGTTCCTAGAAGCCCGTTCCTGGGTGTTTCCTAGCGTGATCCAATACAGCATCACTGTTATTTATTGAGCTCCATCACTCTGCTGGAGTCCCTGGGGTGCAGTCTCAGCAGCACCCAGCTGCAGGCGCTGCAGTTGGAGCAATTGACTCCATTTGAAGGTCCAACCTTTGCTTTTATTATTAGCTTGATAATTACTTTATTATAAAAGCTCATCACCTTTCAAGGTAATTAATTTCTTGAAACCAAGCACAACAGATGGGCTTCTGAGCTATTTGGAGTCACGCAGGAAGCAGGAGAGTCCCTACCACATCCTTTATAGGCAGCGTTTTAACCTGGCAGGTTATTCCTTGGGACATACCCCGTTGGGTGTCGGGTGCTGGCTCACTGCGGGGCTGAAAGGCTCAGGATGTGACCAGTTTATGAAACGTGGCCTCACTTTAGTGCCTTCTGGGCACAGTTCCCCTAGGCAGGACGTGCAAATAGCACCGTAGGAGCCACCCCGCTGCCACGGCAATCAGCGGCTGCTGAATTCATGACAGATTTATTAGGTTGGCCAGGTGCAGAGGTTCCCTGCAAACAGCTGGAGCTCTCCTCATCCCTTCTTGACAGGGAAGATTTCTCATATCTACCAGCCTTGCTCCAGCCTTCCACTTGCTTCCCTGCTGCTGGGTAAATGCCTGCCCTTGCTGGGCTGGGGATTCGGTGCATCTCATCTCCTCACAGGAAGAGGCTTCCATTCATACGACAGTCTGTCCATCTGTTCTCTGTCTCACTGAGTCCTAAATCTTCCTTCTTTCCTGCAGATTGAAAGGGCAGCTGAACTCTTGGCTATGGGGGTGAGAGAACAGACAGCTGAGAGAGCGAGCAAAGTCCCCTGGCAAGTTAGTCAAGAGGGTGAAGCAAGAGCATGAGAAGCTGGATGGAAACAAGGTGGGGGGCAGACTGGAGTCACCTTGCACTGGCAGGGTCTCTGATTGTATCTGCATGGGATGAGCCAGCAAGAGAATAAACCCCACTGCCACGCCTGGGGAAGAGAGGTCCAGTGTGTGGGGATGTCTGGTCGCGGTGGGGATGCAGATTTTGGCTCCCCTGGAGCCCGTCTGCTGCAGAATCTGTGACCCCATTACCCTCAGGGCCCCGAAAAATGTTATTTCTGAAGAAAATCACAGTGAAAATACCAACTTTTCCTTTTTTTTTGACTTTTGTCAGTGGAAAAAAATCTTCCTCCCTCTCTTCCTGCCTCCCTGATTTTCCAACATCTCTGCAGACATCAGACCTCTTCCAGGAACTGGGTTTTATTTTTGTTTTATGTAAATCCAGCTTTTCCCCTGGCAAAGGATTTGTGTGGGAGGCTTCAGGACAGTTGCTTTCTGTCTGTCAGGTGTGCGTGAACCTTAGTCCTCGAGTGAGTGCTGGGGGCAGACGATAAGCAGAGGGTAGTGACAGTGTGCAGTCATTAAGAGAGCAGTCATTAACAGAGAGGGGGGATGAGGGCCACCCAAGGGTCCCAGCCCAGCAGGCAGAGGCAGGGTTGCATCTCCCAGGCACTGGGGCCATTGATGTGTTTCAGCCTGGAGGAAGCACCCGGCCAAAAAGCCCCCCCCGTCACCACAGGGGCTGTGTCACGGGTCCTCTTGCCTCCTCCACTGCCTCCACCAGTTGAGAGCTGGCCCTCCTTTTGCTTGTCATGGGAGACGAAAGCAGGGTGCAGACCACGAGAGTCCCTGACGCTTTCTCCCCGTTGTGGGAATGACCTAATCCACTCCATTATCCACACTCCACTTGAGTCCCCACTCACTCACCCACATTTCCATTCTTTCTGTGGTTCCTAACGTATTTCTTGACCTTTGTACCAGGGAAGAGCAGAGACCTGACCATGCCTTTCTGGTTCAGTTTGGGAAAAGGTCGCTCCTCCACGATCTGTTTCTTGTTCTGCTCATCCAGAGCTCAGCAAAGAGAAGTTAAGAAACATCCAGACTTTGCTCAGCATGAAGAAGTGGATTCGGGGAATTTACTTCCCGACACCTCGGGAAGAATCACAGACTGGTTTGGGTTGGAAAGGACCTCAAAGATCATCCAGTGCCAACCCCCTGCCATGGGCAGTGAAACCACTTAGTAGACCAGGGTGCCCTGAGCCCCATCCAACCTGGCCTTGAACACTTCCAGGGATGGAGCAGCCACAGTCTCTCTGGGCAACCTGTTCCAGTCTGTGTGGCCACCTTCTTGATACCTTGAGCAGGGAATTCTTTTCTGCTGACTTCAGCTGGGACAATCTCTTTGGCTGGGACTTGTTTAACCCTGTTTGCATACCCTGCTGCTGAAACTCTTCCTTCAGCGTAGCTCATCCTAATTAATGGAGATGTTTTTTCTCCAAGGAGCACATGGCTGCTTGGAGAACATATCCAGGAGCAACCTTTCCAGGTGGCCCGAATCTCTTGCCATGCCTCTTTCCAGCCTCTCAATGAAGTGGGAACTAACTTCAAACACTTCGTTGGGGCGCTCAGTTCTGGGGGAAACTTGTAGGATGGACATGAGGAGCTGGGTTCACCAAAAGCATGCAAAGAACCATGGTGATGAGAAGAACCCTGCCCTTCTCCACAGGTTTGGGAAAAAACTTCCCTCAACAGTCATCCGTCAGGAGGGGAGGCAGAGATGTGCTGTGAGTGGTGTTGGACACTGAGCCTGAAGCCTAGAGGATTGTTAAGTCCTGCTGCTTTCCTGGGCAAACATTTGAGGATGCACCACCTGAACGTTCCTGAACATGAGCATCTCTCAACATCTCAGCTTCTACCACAATGACAAGAAAAAGCTGTGCTCAGAGTCATCTCACTTGTATCGGCTCCAGCTTCAATGTCCTTCCTCATGGTGTCAGAGGACTTGTCAGCACAATGAGACCTCCAAGGGCTGTGTGTCCTTCTGCAGTCTGTTACCTGGACAGTCTGCCCAAGCCTCCTGTTCGCTGGGGCACGGAATGTGCACCTCCCTTCCCAGCACCCCTTATTTTCTGGTCTGCCTTTGATCCCACAAAGCGACAACCCCACACAGCAAGGAAGAGTAAGGCAAATCCTTGTGGGACTGCGCTTCTGATTCGTCCTGCCCCACGTCCCTGCGGCAGCTTCCAGACCTCCTGTGGCACGACAGAGTTAAAACAGTTGACTTGAAAGGAATCACAGCAAGGACTCAGAATAAAACCAGACGTGGGATATAAAAAGTGTGCTTCTAAATTTAAACCTCTGTTAAAAGCTAATTTAAGCAGCTAATTACACTAAAAATGCATGAGCCCTGAATTTGCCAATTAAAAGTTAATTAAATGAAAACTCCATGAGCTTCAATTTGTCAGTTAAATCCATCTGCTTCCTGCAGCCCCACAGCGTCAAAGCTCTCGTCCCTGCAATGGGGACCGTTCTCCAGGTCTTCTCAATCAGACAGATGTCCAAGACCCCTGAAAATGCCCAATGCTTACCAAACCTCGGGCACAATTAGCAGCTCCAGCACTTGGGAATCTGCCCAAACACCTCACAAGAGCTGTGGCCGTTTAGGAGGTGGTGTCTCTGGACAGGCTGGCTCGGTGCTGCAGCTGCTGTGCCTGCTGGATCCCTCCCCAGCGCCGGGTACTTGTGGATGGGGTAACAGGTACCAGAGCAAGGCTGCACGCAGGGCTGCAAGCTGGCAGCTCTATTGATGTGTCTGCTCTCATGAAAATTACTCCTTTTTCTAGCTTCACAAGGTCTACCCCGGCCTCTGCCTGCAGACAGCAGAGTAGCCCCCCACAGGATGTGTCACCAGCTTGCACAGGAGGTGGCTGTGCTGTTGCTTCTGCTGGTTGCCTGCTCACTGGATCCCACAGGGTGCAGCCAGATCCTGGGGGCCATGATGATGCTCCAGGGTAGAAGCCTGCAGTCGATGGGGTGGAGGAAGGCAGGGCTGGCTGCTGTTAACAGGCTCAGTCAAGCTGATCCACACGTGACTGATGGCCACCACACGGGACAATGTTCCGGGGCTTTCATAGCTGTAATGGGAAGCTTATTACACTTTTCATCAGCCACTCCTGGTAAAGGCTTCCTTATTGTGTTTGTTAAATGGAGCAAGTGCTTTAGAAAGGAAAATGAAGCTAGGCGTCAGCACGTTCACTTACAGCAGGAAAGTCTGTACAGGAGAGCTGCTGCCTTCATGTGGGGTCTGCTCCTGTGTGGTGCGTACTCAGTGCAATGGGAAGAGCAGGATGCTCAGGGTCCTTGCTGCTGACTCCAAGGAGTTACCATGGTTCATAGTTTGGGCACACTCAGCTTGACATCAAAGGAGTTGGCTTCCAAAACAGATAAAAACCCGGAGCCACGTGCCCATGCTCCTCAGAGCAGAAGAAAGTCTTTCACCCAAGTTGCCAGAGATTTAACTTAAATTTCAGACGGGTGACACTCAGTGCTCGGAAGCCCCGTGTCTGCTTTCATGCCGACTGGTTCTCTGCAGAGCTCGGTACGATGCAGGCAGCGATGCTACCACCTCCAGTACAGCAGCATCCAGCTGTGATGCTACAGGCAAACCCACAACAGGCAGCAGCTCTGTATTTTGGGCAGCAGCACAACTCCAGGGGCACATGGTGGAGCAGCTAGTGTACCCCGCCTCCCACCTCGGTACTGATGTATTTGATTTTCAGCACCTGCAAGGCCAACGGTCTCCTGGGATGCAGTAGGAAGAGTGTGGCCAGCAGACACTCTGCCCTAGCCCATCAGGACTCTAGTCTGCCCAGTGAGGCCTCACCTGGAGTATTGCATCCAGTTCTGGGCTCCTCAGTTCAAGAGGGGCAGAGATCTTCTGGAGAGAATCCCATGGAGGAACACCTGCCTGGCCAGCAAAGGCTGAGAGACCTGGGGCTTTTTAGTCTGGAGGCACAACTGAGAGAGGATCTCACTACTGTCTAATAAATCCATGAGGGCTGGGGGCCAAGAAGACAGGGACAACCTCTTTCCCCTTGTGCCCTGGGGTAGGATGAAGGGCAGTGGATTCCAGCTCGAGCACAGGATGGTCCATCTCAATGTGAGGAAGAACTTCTTTACTGTGAGGGTGACAGAGCCCCGGAACAGGTTCCCCAGAGAGGTTGTGGAGTCTCCTTCTCTGGAGCCTTTCCAGCCCTGCCTGGATGCCTTTCTGAGTGATCTGCCCTAGCTTTGCTCCTGCTCTGGCAAGGAGGTTGGACTCAATGATCTCAGAGGTCCTTCCCTACCATGACATTGTGTGATTCTGTGATTTCTGCAGCTGTCCCTGCCAGCACCGTTAGAGTATTCAGGGGTTGCTCTGACATGTCTTTGTCTTGGTTTTCTCAGCTGCCGTGTGTTTCGCAGCTGAAATTCTTCAACTTTCTTCGTGACTTCCTCCCCTGCATCCCGTCCACTCCACAACTTTTATTCCCCTCCCAGCTGTGTTTCTCTCTCATTATGACCAATGTTGTTCTTTGCTTCCAAACACTGGGATGGCTACATGGGGGCACTGAGAGGTGCTGTGGTGCTCACAGGAGGCAAGCAGCTCCTGGGGATGGCTCTATGAAACAGGAATGGTCAACGACACTGAGCACGTGCTTCGTCAAAAGCAACCCCCCCTGCCAGCCAAAGCCAGGGCTCCTCACGGTATTGATGCAGAAGGACCTAACTGCTGTCTGCAGCTGCCTGACAGGAGGCTGTAGGAGGGGGTTGGTCTCTTCTCACAAGGAACAAGAGGAAATGGCCTCAAGCTGCACCAGAGGAAGTTTAGGTTGGCCATGAGGAAAAACTTCTCCCTGGAAAGGGCCCTCAGCCTTGGAACAGGCTGCCCAGGGAGGGAGTTGAATTGCCATCCCTGGCTGTGTTTCACAGTCGTGGAGATCTGGAGCTCAGGAACAGGGTCTAGTAGTGGCCTTAGGACAGTTGGGTTAGTGGTTGGACTCGGTGATCTTCAAGGTCTATTCCAATCTCAATGATTCGGTGATTCTGTGGTCACAGTCACTGCACACCCAGGGAAACCTCCTCATGCAGCACTCTCACAGCCCCTCAGAGTGCCCAAGAGACTCCAAGTCCCTGTGTGCTCACCTCTGTGAGGCCTTGAAGGCAAGAACTGAGAGTCAAGGTATGAAGCCTGGGAGCAAAAGGGGATGTTCATGCCCATCCTCGCACAAGCCTGAGGAGAGATGGAGTCTGGTGCCTTCCTGCTCTATGGGAATAACACCTGGGGGACAGGAGGTCCCCCTTCATGAGTCCCCTGTGGCACACTTTGTGTCTGCAGAAGAGCTGACTCCTGTGTCCATCCACAACATCTCCTCCATGGAATAGCATCAGGGTACGACAGAAGTGCAACACGCATGGGGCTTCCTCCTGGGGAGACCCTCTGACTGTCCTGACTGCAGCCAAGTTGGAGACCTCGAAGAGCGGGAGGGCAGCCAGTCTCCATCAGGATCCTCTGGAAGAAGGGACCAAAGGTGTGGCCCAAAATGCCCCAGCACCATTCTAACCAAGGCCACTCTGTTGGGATATGTGCGAGTACTGTGGTTCCAGGGAGGTGCAGGATTGGGTGGGAAAGAGAAAACGATCCTATAAAGGGATAAATAGAAGTTGGGACCAGATGTGTTGTGGGGTGGGTGTGACCCAGGCAAGTAGCCATGGGCCAGGCAGGTCACTGGACCCAAAGTAAAGGGTAGATCCTGAGATGTCTCCAGCCAGAAACCACAAACAAGACCAGAAGCAGTTGTCATTCTCCACCACTAAAGCAGCATCTGGTTACCTCACTGAGTAGCAGCATCATTTCACTTGCTCAGGTTGCTCAGTGCAGATGGAACTGGTCATCCTCAACGTTTGACTGTGACTCTGGTTATTACTAGTCCAGGGCAAAAGTGCAGAGAGCTGTGTTCTTTTTCCCTGGAATCAGCAGCTGAGTCCTTCCATCCCTGCTCTCGAGGGAGGGAATAAAGCTGTCCGTGAAGCTCACCAGTCCTCTGGCACTGGCACGAGCCCAACCTCCTGTCTCCACGCTGCTGCTCACTGTGCTCTTCTCCTTACGAGAACCCATTAAATAGCCCAATAACACAGCTGGAGGCTGCAGCCCTTGCTTGGGTCTGGAACAAAACCCTCTGAGAAAAATTAGCAGCAGCAGACTCAGAGAGGACTGGTTTGTTTTACAAGGCTTCAGTGCAGAGTGCTGGCTGTATTCGTCAGGCTGGGAGCTGAATTCTTCCTGGCTCTTTATGAAGGCAGATCTATTGGAAAACTAACTCTCCTTTGCCTATGTCAGCAGTTTGATTGCCCGTGAAGATGTCTTAGAGACACGTATCTGATCTAGGATTTGGACCTTTGATAGTGGCAGCGTATTGGAGACGCGGTGCTGGACACAAGATACTCGAAACCTCGAGTACCTGTGTGATACAGTACTTGTGTGTGCACAGCAAAGGTGTGCTGGCATCTGAACCCATTCCCTCATCCCCACTGCGTGCCTTGTGGTTGCTGCCCCTGCCGTGACTGTGGATGAAGACATGTGCCATGGAAGTGTTAATGTAACCCACAACTGAGGGCACACTACTGCAGAAGTGCAGACTGGTCTGTGCTGGGGCTGCTGTGGTCCTCCCCCACAGCCTCAGATCTGCTCCTATAGCATCTCTGGCCCTGAGTGAGCTGGCCAGGGAGCCCAGCCAGGGAACAGTCAGGATCACAGCAGTAGGAACAGCTCCCTGCTTGGCTTAGCTTGGCTCCTTGGGTCAACATGGCTGTGCCAAGGGACAGCCAGTGCCACTCACGTGGCACAAGGGAAGGTGCAGTGCACTACTGGATCAGGTCATCTGGATGGAGCAAGACAAACCCAAGGTTGACCTTTCTAGGGAGTTAGCAATGAACAAGTGCTTTGAGCAGCGTGTGGGTTTAGGGACCTCCAGAAGCTCTTCTGAGGACATTGGCAGCTGAAGCTGGCACCAGAATGTGATCATGGGTAACACAAACTGGAGGTGACACCATCCCCTGATGGAGGACTGTGGTCATCAAGGAAGGAAGGGAAGGGTGGTTCCTCTTGCAAAGGTACCAAAGGACACCTTTGCCTTTCCCAGCTGCAGGCTGGATCTTCAGCAGCTGCTGAAGGCTGGAAGAATCCACAGGAATCCCATGGCACAGTTTTGTTTCCAGCAGGTAACACAGATACTAGAAGGCTTGTTTGAAGGTCCTAGAGTCCTCCTGCTCGCCTGTGATCGAAGCTGAAGTTCACTGTGGGTTTTTCTCTGCAAATACCTGTCTTTGTTTTTCCAGCCTGGCTGCTGAGGCAGAGCAGATGACGCTGGATTGATGGTTCTGCCTCCTGTCCATGTGGACGCCTGTTTGGGAGGAGAATCCATGTTGTTCAAACAACTAAAGGCTTCTGCTAAAATGAACATCAGGTTTTATTGACAGAGTATGTAAATATTGACCAGTGGAAAGTTAAAGCCAATATTTACTCTGAGTTTCCCGGTTCCAAATGTTTACAGCAAGTGAAATGCGAAGCGCTGGTCCTCAGTCTCCCACTTGTGACACTGCCTGGCCCCAGGGCAGCAGGGCTGCCGTCCAGAGCAGCGATTCTCCAAGCTATTTGCTCCTTGATTACCAGACATTTCCAAAGAAGGCACTTTCTGTGGCCATGGGCTTGAGCACGGTGCTGACCTGTAGGTGAAACGAATGTCTTGGCAGACAGATGAAGGCATGGACGCAGAAAACAGGAGATTTAATAATGTCCAGCGTCAGAACCAGGAGTTGGATCAGTATAGGAGAGACATGATTTGCACATGAGATGGTGAAGAGCATCCTCTCTTTGGTTGGACAGGACATGCAGACATCTCAATGGCTGTTCTGTCAGCATCGCTGTCCAAGCGGCAGGTGGGCACAAGTTGTGTTGAAACCCCTATTTCTGTGCTTTCAACCCAAACTGTAAGTGCTGACTCTTTAGCAAAATCACTGGATAGCTCCTGTACACTCCTGCCACAGTTTGCTCTGCGTGCATCGGCATTTTCTTAGTGGCTAAGCATGGCCAGAGCAGTCCATCCAACCTGACCTGGAATGTTTCCAGGGATGGGTCTTCTACCATCTCTCTGTGCAACCTAGGCTGGGGTCTCACCATCTCCAGCATCAAAAAAGGCCTTTCTTCTACCTCATCTACACCTCCCTTCTTTTAGTTTGAAATCATTAACCTTTGTCCTAACACTGTGGTCCCTGACAAAGATCCTCCACAGCTTTCTTATTGCCCTCCAGAAAGGCTGCACTAAGGTCTCCCTGGAGCCTTCTCTGACCTAGGCTGAACATTAACTGCCTCAGGCTGATCTCACAGCAGAGGGGTCCCAGCCTTCTGATCAACAGAGACAGCTCTTTGCACTCTACCCCTTTCTTGACACAGAGGGCAACATCTCTCTCCTTCTTCCACATTTGTCCCTTCCGGACTCTCTGTAGCCATCAATAGCCACACTGTAGTTATGGCAACCAGGTTGTGACTTCTTAGCATCATGGTGGCTTCCAAATCAAAGTGTTCTAAATGCCCTAACCCTAACCTGCCCCTTTAGAGGCGGCACCTCCTCCCTTTGGAAGTGCCTAACCATAACCCTTGTTGATCTTCCACCTTTCCATCAACCTCCTTGCTTCTGCTTTGCCTTTCACTATTCACTCACCATGTTGTCCCAACAAGCCTCCCCTCCTGCTGCTATTTACGGCTGCAATGTTGTCAGCTCCCTATTGCAGATGTTCTGTTTAAAGGGTATTTACAGGAGGAGGGATGGGGATCCAGCTGTGCCGATGGGCAGAAGTAGAGCTGCGTTATCACTCCTGCAGCCAGGCATGAAATGCACAGCCGAACTTGCCGAGGAATAAACACTTCTAGCGCAAGCAAAGCAGATTGTTGAGCGCTGAGATCAGTGATTTATTATCAGAACAAGGACCTGATGTGCCCTTGTATTTGCCACTCACGCCTGTGGCACCTTAGTCACTTTTTGGGAGTTTTAAAATGGCAAAATACTTGGTAATAGTATTGCTCTGGTGGAAGGAAGATCTGCTACTCCCTGATGCTTTAATTGCTGCCTATTTCTAGGGCAGGGAATCAGAAGACGCTTGGAGCTTTAAATCCAGCTGTTAGGAAGTAACTGAAACTTCAAAATCCTACACTGAGGTCAGAGAGGCTCCAGTCCGGTTGGAGTGGGTGCAGAGACCTGTTGGTCACAGGTGGCTGAAGGACGAGTCACAGAGGGCATGAAGCCATGCCTTTGTTTTCCAAAGGAGACATGAGCTGGGAATCACAGGCTCACAGAATGGTGGGGGTTGGAAGGGATCTCTGAAGGCCGTCTAGTCCAACACCCCTGCTAGAGCAGCTGTTTGACTGTTCCTGCATTGGCTGTGAGGCAGCTGCAGGCTCAGTGAGCCATTTCCACCTGCGTGGGACTTGCACTCTTATGTCTGAGCTTCCAGGTAGCAATGCAGCCTCCTCGGTCACTTTTGTTGCCATCTGAGGGCTCAGCAGCAAAGTGAAATTCTAGATTTTGAATGACCTTGGCTTGATACCCACAACAGAGGTGCAAGGTGTATCAGGTGCTCAGTGTTCTGTTGTCTGGTTCCTGCAAGCCCTTAGAAACACAACACGAGCATCAACCAACGTGGATGGAGCTGCTGTACCAGCCCTGCACACAGCATTGGGCAGCGAGCTCAGCTTCTCAGCTATGGAGATCTGCTGGCAGCATTCAGAACTGGCTCCCTGCAGCTGGCCTGTCCACAGCTGACAGTATTTAATTGTAGGAAGAGCTTTTGCAGGACCTGGCAGAGCAAACATGGCTCCTGACCTCCACCCAGCGCTCTGAGACCTCTGGGGATTCATTATGTGCTGCTAGCAAGGTGCACCCCATCCCTGTTAGCTGGTGTCTGGAGAACAGCAGGATGGGATGATGGACACTAGAGTCCTAGAGGCCACCAGCCTGAGGTTTTCTGAGAGAGTGAGGAACAGACACTGTCTTCATCACCATTAATGGCAGAGCCTGGGACTGATGAGTACCCAGGGGCTGGCTGCGGAGGCCAGGGCAGCCTCAACTGCTTTGTTTGGAACTGGGACTTTATGACACGAGTGGGGAGTTTTCAGGTACCATCTGCAAATACTGGAAACCTTTCACTGCTCCCCTTTCCTGCTCCTTCTGCAGAGCTGCTGTGTGATGGAAAGTCTCATGACAGGCTACAGGCAAAGCAAAACACAGGCAGTTTCTTTTAAAGGTCTCATGATGGCCAACGGCCCAGGGTCATGAAACAAGAGAAAGAAAAACTCAGGAACAGCGTAATCCTTTCCTGGTTCCCCCTGGTTCTGGACATGGTAATTTACAGACATCCTGAGATGAGCTGAAACCAAAAATCTCCACCTTACTCAGCTTGTCCTGACCCTGGGGGCCACAGAGATACCATCTTCTTTCCTAATGCTTCATTCTTCTCACCATGGTATTCTTTCTGCCTGCACCCATGCTGCCATCAGAATTGATAGGAAGCACCTCCATGCTGCCCAGGTCTTCAGGACAGGGTTGCAGCTGGCTTTGCACTAGGGAAGAGAGAGGCTCCTGGCTCAGCCACTTCAACTTGTCCACCTTTTCCTGGACCAGTGCATGTATGAGAAATGACTAGTAAGATCTTAGACACTACAAGGTTATTGCAGTGAAGGGTGTCACTCTGTGTTTGCTTGCTATTACAACTTCTCATCTGTGACTCCTCACACCTGGCCAGTGCATTTTCCATCCTGGCAAAGTGACCCAGGGACCAGTGCTGGACATCTTACTGGGAATAGCCAGCCAGCAGGGGGTTATGAAAGGCAGGTTCTGCTTGACAAGCCTGATCTCCTTCTATTAGAAAGGTGGAGGCAGGCTCTGCTCAGTGTCTCTAATGACAGGACAAGGGGCAATGGGTGTGAGCTGGAACAGAGGAGGTTCCACATCAATATGAGAAGGAACTTCATGGTGAGGCTGACGGAGACCTGGAATGTGCTGCCCAGAGGGGTTGTGGAGTCTCCTTCTCTGGAGATGTTTAAAACCCACCTGGATATGTTCCTGTGCGACTTGTTCGAGGGGATCCTGCTGTGGTGGGGGGAGTGGATTGGATGATTTTTTGAGGTCCCTTCCAATCCCTGATGTTCTGTTATTCTCTGATCCTGTGACCAAGGGACTCACCTAGTGGATGAGGGGAAGGCTGTGTCTGTTGTCTGCCTGGACTTCAGCAAAGCATCTGAGAGTCTCCCACAGCCTTCTCCTAGAGAAGATGGTGTCTTGTGGCTGGGACAGGTGGGCTCTTGTCTGGGTAAAGAGCTGTCTGCCTGGCTCAGCCCAGAGAGCTGAACTGAATGGAGTAAAACCAGGTTGGTAGCTGCTTCCAAGCAGATCCCAGGGGCTCAGTGTTGGGAGCAGTCTTGTTTAACATCTTCATCAGTGACCTGGGTGAGGCGATTGAGGGCACCCTCAGCAAGTGTGTGGATCTGCTGGAGGGCAGGAAAGCTCTGCAGAGGGACTTGGACACACTGGATCAGTGGGGTGAGGTTCAACAAAGCCAAGTGCTGGGTCCTACATCTAGGTCACAGCAGGCTTGGGGCAGAGTGGCTGGAGAACTGCTGGGTGGAAAATGACCTGAGACTGCTGATTGACAGCAGCTAAACAGGAGCCAGCAGTGTACCCAGGTGGCCAAGAAGGCCAGTGGCATCCTGGCCTGGATCAGCAATAGTGTGGCCAGCAGGACTAGAGAGGTGGTCGTCCCTGTGTACTGTGGAGGTCTCACCTCAAGTGCTCTGTTCAGTTTTGGGCACCTCAATACAAGAAGGACATTGAGGGGCTGGAGTGGGTCCAGAGATGGGCAAGGAAGCTGGTGAAGGGTCTGTCGGACAGGACTGATGGGGAGCAGCTGAGGGAACTGGAGGTGTTTAGTATGGAGAAGAGGAGGCTGGTGAAGGGCCTGGAGGACAAGTCTTCTACTCTGGGAATACTAGGAGCCCCACAGTAATTTCCCACCCAGGTCACCCCTGTTTCAGAAGTCACCTGCTTCCCCTTCAGAGAAGATCAGGGAAAAGTTTCCTCTAAAAATTTCCAGGAGTCCTCTGAGACTGAGTCACAAGGAAGTCTGGCAGAGGAGAGTCAGGGGGAATAGAGGACACACAGTTTGAGGACACTTCTCCTGGGAAGCCCTAGCTGATGGAAACAGAGCTAAAGAGCCCACTCCTCATCTCTGGGCTACTGTTGTCCTTCCACGGTTAACTCCATACACAAAGTCCTTTATGAACCATAAGGGCAAAGCAGCATTTTCTGCCCAATCTCTAAGGCACAAAAGGAGTAAACAGCCCCCCAGAAAACTTCTTTGGATGGTGTCTTCACCTAGACAAGGGAAGAAGAACTTGTCTTTCTGCTCTGTGGCTTTGCCAGTGCAGCCCAGCCATCTGGGCTCACGAAGCTGCCAGCCAAGCCTCACACGACCTCCAGACAAGATCTAATGCTCCTTGGATTAGGGCTGGGACATTTCATAGGAGCTGCAGAACAAAGGTGTCGTGAAGGAGGTTAAAGAGTAGACCTGGACAAGTCCCCAGCACGCAACTTCACATCCTCAACCCCTCACACAGACCATGGAGGCTAATCACAGGTTCTTGCTGGCCTGGCCCAAGTGGATCTTGAACAGGCTGTCCTGGAGGGTATGGGGTACTACAACCCACACTGTCCTAGTACTCCCCACCTTTCTCAACCTTCTTTTCTTTGTGTAGATTTTAGAGAGCACTCCATGTCCCGTACTGCACCTGTACTGAGTTGATGCTCAGATCCCAAAACTCCTGTAAACACTTGTAAGAAAAGCAGGTTTCTTCCCCAAAGAGCTGTTGACTAGAGATGGACAAGCAAGGTCTCAAACAGCAGAGGGGCTTGAGGAAAGGATAGTGGTCATGGACATAACCAGTGCTCAGTGTGGACCTGGGGAGATGGTTCAGCTGTGCTAGAAACAGGAGGTTCTTTCACTCTAGATCGGAACCCCTGGCAGGAAATGACACCAGTGCCAGGGACCACAGGGTACAAGTCACATCTCTTTCTCACACTCTATCTCAGACACACTACCCTGGACATTTCTTACCAGAGACTGGGTCGAATGTGAAAGCCTACCAGGAAATAGTCAGAGGAACGGTCCCGTCCTGTTCCAGTGTTCAGTATTTGCAATGTGAAAGGAGGTTGTTTTTTGCATCAAATAAACAAGTCGTTGCCTTTTCCCCCGCAGGAGTGGGTTCCATGTTGAGTTAGCAGAAATAGAACCAGAAAAAAACTGCACCGGGGCAATAAACCAGTCTGATGGTGACTATGGTCCCTCTGGGGCTGCTGTGGGAGTTCTCCCCTCGCCTTCATTACTGGGTTAAGAAAAAGTCGAGCTAACCGAGTACTGTTATTGCAGAAAACTATCTCTGGAATGTCTCTTCTTTCAACACGTTTGTAAAGTGGCTCCAGTGGCTTTGTGGAATCTCAAAGGCTCGGCTGGAAAAGACCCATTAAAAGACCCATTAGAGCATTCAGGCCATCCTCTGCCTACAACTAGAGCTACCGCAGGCTTTTAGGACAGGTTCTGGTCCACCCACACTGGCTTTCTACTTCTGCTTGCCTCTACCCCACTAATATCCTCACTTTCCCACTGGGCAAGGAATTATCTTCTGGGATTTATCTTCTTTTCATCCCCTCTCTTCCCAGGAGCTTCTGGTCCATCCCAATCCTTGAACACTGGAAAAGATGTAATTGGGAATGAAATAGTGAACAGAGTGACCGTGGTGAGAGTGGCAGCTGCCTGATGAAGTGCCAAAGCTGCTTGTGTCGTGCGTTGTCTCTGGTTGCCTGTGCAGCGGGGTGCATGAGCCGTTTGGGAGAGCCCAGCAGCACCGCTGCTCGAAAGGGCTGAATACCCGTGTTCTTCTTTATCTGTGGGCTAGTCCCATAACGCTGAACAAACACAGAAGCTGAACTAATCCTTCTCCATCGGTTAAAATTGCCCAGTGGATCCAATGCAAGTATTTAGGGAAGTCTAGCCAAGGGTAAACACAAAACACAGACCATGTGTTCATTTAGCATCGTATCTCGTGGAAACCAGTCTCCCGTGGTCTTTGGACAGACGGCCACGGTCCCACGGAAAACAGCCTGAGTGGATAAGGAGGACGTCGGCAACGATGACAGCAGCATCCCACCCTGCACTCCCCTCACGGTGTGAGATGCAGCCTGTGCCACGAGTGGTGTTTGAAATGCACCGGCTTAGAGACCGTCTTCTGAAGCGTAGCTCTTGCCTCGTGTGAGCTGTCACACGCTTTAATCGCACCATCATGTATCCTGATTCCTACTGGCTAATTGCTTCTCAGCTTTGTTATTCCCAGGGAGCTGCTCTCCTTTGTTCTCATTCCAATGCAATCGAGACAATAAGATGTCACGAAGTACCAAAACAAAAGCAAAGCTCCCGTAAGTGAAGCATTTAGGTGGCGGAGTTGACAGAAGAAATGGGGGGAAAGCGCCGCTGTGGGTTTAGCGCTGCTGTGGCAGCGTCTTCATTTCAAGTTGTAGATTCAAGCTGTGCTGTTGTCTGTTTGTTTGATTAATATTTTACAAATCCTGACAGCAAACGCGCCCTGTGAAGTACAAACAATAACATCCGCGGTAATAAACAGCCCGCGGAGCCTCCTCTCCCGTGCTTGTACCGCGTCTGAACGGAGCAGCGCCGAGGTAGCACCAAGAGGCTTTTTTTGCGCTGAGAAGTTGTGGATATACGCGGGAGAGAGCTATGTCCGGACACCCAGCGCTGCTTTCATTCAGGAAGGCTTAGGCACAGAGTGGAAAACGGGTTTGACGGCTCAGATGTTTGCCCTGACTCGCTGCGAATGACTGGAAATTCGGGAGCGAGTCAGCGTATCGCGAGCAAACTCACACTTCATTTACCCTTTGTGTGCCTCGTAAAACAGATTCCAACCGGAGGAGCATCTGTGTTTGAGATCTTGCATCTGGTGTGACTTCAGACCGCGCTTGTCGGGGTGGCACGCAGCAGCTCAGGGTTTTGAGGCCGTCTCTGCAGCAGCAGCCAGCAACTCCTGGGTTTAAGCTGTGGATTCTAGTTCTGCAAAGAGTTGTTTCCTTGGCTTGGGGAACTCTTGTGGTTTCCATGGAAAGGTCCACACATGTTGTAGGAACAAGTAATCTGGTTGGGGAGCCTCTGAGAAATGTTGGCCATGAACAATGGTGGGGGTGGCTTTCTCCTAGGTGAGGAGCTGGGCTGGAGACCAAGGAGATTATCTGCTTGTTCTCATTCCTGCTTGTCCCCCACCACTGGGACTGCTGTTGTATGGTCACTACAGATGGGAATACTGCTGGCAAAGCGGTAAGGGGGCAACATCCCTCTGCATGGACGTGGGTTTGGATGACCCTGTGGCACAGAATGTATGGCAAGAGCTGGCAGAGGGACTGGACTCCCCCACCCTCATGGTAAGCACCAAACCAGTGGTATCAGCTGGAAACGCAGCTGCAGAGAGTATGAGACAATGGATCAAATTCTCCTATCTCCCCTGATCAGGAATCGCAGTGTTTATGCCAAATAATAGTCCTAATTATAATTAGATGCAAACCAAACCTTTAAATCAGCCCTAGATTATATTTGACTGTAATCTACTATAATGCAATGGTTAATCATATCTAGCTTTAATACCAGCATGATCCTTCAAATTATTTCCTATTTAATTCCCAGAGACATTTATCTCTTGAGACTTAGAGTCTTTGAGTTTAATCATCACCATAGATTTAACCCTAAAACTGATCTAAACCTGCAGACACAAACAAAATCCAGTGGTGTAGTTTAACCTCAACAGCAACCCACAGCTAATGACAGCTCAGCGCTGAACTCATGCCTTTACCCAAACACAGATTGACTCCAACAGTGATCCCTACTCTTGGTCTGCAGTTTTAGTCACAGTGTCAACTGTAACCTCATTCTAACCTAAGTTAATGAAATAAAGGGAACTGGCAAAGGAGAGAGCTGATTTCCCGGGTGGGCTGGGGTAACACGGCACGTAGACGTGGGAAAGCTGGGGGCAGCTTCGACTTCGCTTTGATATCTGAAATGGATGTCCCTGTGCCCGTCTCATGCCAGCAGAGGGACGTGCAGGTGAGGCACAGGAGGACAGTTTTAGCTACAACAGCAGTGGCCATTTGAGGGTTCACGCCAGCCCTTGTGGTGGTTCAGTCTGCACACAGACATGGCCAGACTCACCAGCAGAGGCTCTGTCTTGACCAGAAAGGGTCCCTTGTACCTCCCTGGCTCACCCTGGCAGCTCTGTCAGCTGTCAACAGGGGGCTGGGACAGGGACTGCAGACTGGGGGAACCAAGCAGGCAGGAGCTCCTGTAAGAAGTGAAGAGCCATTTTTTATGTTGATTTTCTGCCAGCTTTTCAGATATAAGTTATGACCATCCTCCACAGCCCCTGCCTCCTGCTTCACTGAACTACAGTCTGACCACAAGATACCAACATCGCAGAGACCACCAGCCTCAGCACCCCATTGGAGTAATGTCTGTGGCCTCCTCACTGCACTGACTTGCCCTGTGCCATGGCTTGGAAGACCAAACCCTCTTGGCAGCCTCGGTACATGCACCTTTGCACAGAAGCCCCATCGGCTCTGACGGGCTGGTGGCTGCTTGTGGGCGCTGCTGCTCTTCACCCACGTCAGAGACCTGTGCCTTCTGCTGGAGTGGGATACGACAGACAACAGAGGAAAGCAGAACTGCCATTTGCTGGTGACCTGATTTTATAGAGGGGAAACAAAACAAACACGACATCCTGCAACTCGTCAGTGTTGTGAGCTGCAGCACTGATTGCTTTGGTTTGCTCTCATTTCTCTTGCAGAAGGAAGCATGCAGGAAACCACCCTCACGTGCTGGGGTGCTATGCTTAGTGTAGTGATGTTGATGTTCCAGTCTTGGTGGGGCCCTGCTCTGTGTTGTGCTGTGGCTTCTGTGCATCAGCTCTCCTCATCACCCAGCTTCTGCTGGAGTCTGACCTTCAGCCACTACTCGGTTTTCTGTGCTTAGGACCAAGCAGATCTGTTTCTGTGCAGAGATGCTCATGTGGTTGCCGGGCCTCTGGAGCTTGTGGCAGCCTGGGCAGGAGAGGACAAGGTGGGTATGGCTTGTTCCTGTCACCCTGGAGAGACTCTGCAGTTCTACACTGCCCAGCCTCCTCTCCCAAAGGTCTTTGCAGAGTAGGGCTGCACCGTGGCCACATGCTGGTGAAGGTGAGGGAAGTCTTGGCTGCCAGCTGGACACAAGAGAAAACAGATGTGACAAGCAGGATGGAGAGGTGAGTCTTTGCTGTGGAATTCCATGTATTTCCTTTCTCAGATAATCTGAACTCAGGAATGAAGAGATAATAGCTCCTGATACCCCCTCAGTTCCTCCTAAGCCTCCTGTTTTCAGTGCAGAACTCCTCATCCCAGCTCCAGCTGCCCTCTGTTTGCTTTTCAGGCTTTTTATGACGTGCCTGCAGGGGATTTTTTAAAACCATGTGCAGCATCATGGGGGTTTGAAGGGCTCTCAGTGCTGCTATCTCACAACTGCAGCGCTAAAGGGAAAAGTGTGGTCCGACAGCTTTGGCTGTAGGGTGATGCAGGGCTCTGGGTCAAGACTGTGAGTTCTGTGAGCCAAGCTGGACCACATGCTGGGGTGTCACAGCTGTCTTGCAGAGCCAGCTGGACCCAATGAACTACAAATGCCTAACCCTGTGTCTGTGACTGGCACATCATGGTCCACCTCGAGCCATCGCCTGTTTGGGGTCTAGGGTGGTCACAGCCTGAAGGACTGTACAGCAGAGCTGGAGTGAGGGCTGGGAACAGAGAAACACAACACACAGGCTTCTTCCTTGCTTAGGGTGTAGGCTCATAGGGATGATACTATCTCCCTAGGGGTGTTCTGCCCTACGAGTCAGGGAGAACTGGCATATCTGGAGACCCCCGACACCTGCACGGCTCTACGACAGTGGGACACAGTCCTCAAACTGGTGTTCTTAAAGACACAAAATACCTGCCATGAAGAAAAAAGATAGGAACTGAGCAAAGCTCTGTTTGTCCTTAAGATGGAACTTCAAGGTTGCAGATGGATCTGCAAGGGGAGACACTATCCACCGTGACAACCATGACACGATTGAAATTCATTACACAATCCCCCAGATTATAAATTTGGCTTTAAAATGGTGTCATGCCTTCAGAGAATAGGTCCTGTGTTTTATTTTACCTGCCAGGCTCCTAGTTACATCACTGCTCTGGGAAACACTCTCCACAATGAGAATGTTCAGCTAAAATGAGGCGCTTTATGTAATTCTGTGACTCCCGGAGCAAAGTTCAAACATGGCAGGAAAACAAAAGCCTCTCCGAAGCTTTCCAGCTTCCAGTGTTTCTGGTAGCCAAGAGTTTAGATTGGACAAGCTGGTCCAGGTTCATTTGTGCTTCCTTCCCTCTTGTGGAATTGTTTGAAGAGCTTTCCCTCCTACAGTTGCACCTGTGGCAGCACTGGACACCGCTCAGCTCTTGTCACTGTTACCCAAAAAGGCATCAAAATCCCATCTGACACTTGACTGCAGTGCAGCAAAAGGAGCTCTGCATGCAGCCCATGTCTCTTTCCACTCTTCTGTTATTTATCTTTATTATTCAACTCTTCTTAAGATGAAAGACCACTCTCAGCAGCAACCTCGTCCCACCACTTGCTTTCTTCTCTCCATGGACAGTGCAACCTCCCCCATCCTCAAACCGTAGAACCATAGAATGGTTTGTGCTGGAAGGGACCTTAAAGTTCATGTGGTTTGAACTCCATGCCGTGGGCAGAGTCCCACTAAATGAGGATGCTCAAAGCCCGGTCCAAGCTGCCCTTCAATACTTCCAGTATTTTGGGAAAGAGAAGGCACGTTGCTGGGAAGGGGTAGAGGGAAGGAAAACATCTCCAGCCTCCATTGCCCTTTCTGCCTGGATGGAGGCTCTTCAGTGCATTGGGATTGATTGGACAAGAAGCCCAGTGCTGCAGTGAGGTGCAGTGCTGGGTCTCACGAGCAAGGAACAGAGCAGCTTTCATGGGTACCCCAAAGACAGCTGAGACATCAGTTGAGTCTAATATTGTTTGGCTCTGATACCTGTAGTTGGGATCTGCTACCTGAGGTATTCTCTTGCTGACCCCTCTGCAGCTGTTGGGCACCTTTCAGTGAGCCTCTGTGGCTCAATGGGGACAGTCTGAGCCATCCCTGGCACCTTTCAGCGAATCTAACGATTCTGGCAAGGAAGGGTCTGCTGGTGCAACTGGAGTAGGGTTCCCACGGGGCCTGACGATGGGTTCTGATTGAAAGCTCTGCCTTCTGCAGTGGCAGCTGCTCACTCTGCTGCAGGGAGGGAGAGGGGAGCTAAAAATGCAGGGGAGGGGGGAACAAGAGAAATTATGGCTGAACTCCAAGAAGAGTGGGCAGGAGCTGATGGAGATGCTGCTGGGCCCCGGAGGCAGGGCTAGAGGGTAAGAGGAGGTTTCTGAGTTCAGAGGAGGATGGGCTGTAGAAATGACCTGCTCATAGTCCCAGCACTCCACGTTACATGAAACATCCATTTAGGAACAAGTGTCTGAAAGAAAATGAAATAGAACATGTGGGTGGTTTGCAGGCTGATTTGAAAGGAGCTCAGTGCTGGAGTCAATGTACAACGTCTGGACGATCGTGCACTGACACAACCACACAATTCCTGTCTTGTAGGCACAGCACCTCGCTGATAACCACATTGTTCCAGTGGATCACAGCAGTGCTGAATGACCAGGAATGGGAAGCACCTCCAGCAGGTTTTAGTCCAATTTCAGAATGACATGCCCCCACAGATCTCAGCCACCTCTCTGCTGACAGTCCTGGTCCAGCTGAGCTCTCTCCACAGAGGTGCTTCAGCACTGTGTGACCATGTATGGCCATCCATGCCTGGCTCTGGCACATCTCTTGGCCAGCAGGATGCACCTGGCAAATTCTTTTCCACCCATTATTCTGCCTCTGTAACTGCACAGCAGCTTGTAAAAGAACCAAAAGCCAAACAGTGTTTTCTTGGTGGCTAAGGAATTCTTGGCCAGTGACATCCCTCATCCGCTACTCAGCACAATACGGTGAAAGGCAGCAGGTGGCTGCATCAACCCGAATAGCTCAGCAGCAGGAAACACCGGCACAGGGATTCTCTGGCTGTAATGGCAGGAAACAGGGCTTCCAGGATGGGCTTCATGGCTTCCACTAGTCATATTGCCCAAAGCCCATGCTGGGTCTCTCACAGTGCCTGGGCTTCTGCATCCCCCTACCCCCATCTCCATTGCACCCCTTCTTCATTTGCCTCTTGCCTCTCTGTTGGGGTCTCTGCAAGCTGCTGTGTGCAACTAGAACACTGAGGATTTCTCATTGCTTCCATTCGCCTGTGCACGGGGAGGGGGCCAGCAATGCCCATGTGTGTTTTGAAAAGATCCAGGGCTGCTTTCTGCTGCTGCCACTGCTCCTGCAGAGCCTAGGGGGCCTCTCCCATATCCACCCACAGATTAGGGAGCTGCATCTTTCTCTGGAGACAGCTGAGCTCCTTGGGGTGGTCCTTTATTACTGTGACAGGTATTAAGCAGTTTAAAAACCTTTCTGAACAGCAGATGGGGAAGATTGAATCGATTATCCTTGGGGTATCAACCTCGGTGTGGTCATGTGCTGCATATTTGGTGTTCGGTGTTTCGGTGGCTGCTTAAGACACTGGCTGCAGCTCCCACAGATCGTCTCCCCCAGGCAGATGCTCCTAGCTAGACTTTGGGTTTTCTCAGAGAAACACTTTTGCTTTTGGTCTTCTTGCTCCATGCAGCTGTGTTATGGTCATCTCATCCTGTGTTGTGAAACACCACTCCTGCTGCACTGGGATACCCTTCACCCTGACTATCCCAGGGTTGAAAGAGGAGCTTCTGCAGAGGCAGCAGGTGCACAGCCCACTCCTTCCATTCCGGAAGATCCGGACATGTCTAGCTCGGCATTAGGTGTGTGCTGGGGTCACAGTGTGAGGTGTGGGCTGAAAGTGAGTGAATGAAATATCCCAAATCCCCAAAATCACAAACAATAGACCTTTCAGATGAATGGGCCTGTGAGAACACTGTGCTTGGGAGTGTTTCTTCTGGCTTACCATGAAAATGAAGAGACAAACACTACCGACACCGTGGAGTTACTGGGCAGCTCCTTTCCTTTGTATAGCTGACAAGCCTTTTCCCCTCTTCATTTGATGCTCAAGCTGAACCAGTCCCAAAGCTGGCTGCTGTTTGGTGCAGGTTCACCTCCACACCCTCCAAATGCTGTGGTGGCATTTAGCAGACAACCTGTTTCCAGTCATCTTTTCATGACTTGACAGCCTTAGTCATTTGATAGAGGGCTCCAAACCAGCACCTCAACTCCTAAATGCCTGTGTGAACCCAAAGCTTGGTGGTCCTGCAGTTTTCACTTCAAGCATGGCTGTCGGTGTCTCCAGGTGAGAAAGAAGCAGGGTTCTCTTGACCTAAACCTGCAGCACATGGAAACAGTGTGGATGCCAGCTGAGTGCCATTGGCACTGCTTTGACTTGTGCACCCAAAACTATGTCCCTGCCTTTGATTAGATGACTATTTCTGCTACAAGCTTAATATAGTCGATGGCTCATGAGCTTTGCATTTGACACGAACACCTTCCCCCATGAGAACCCAAGATGTTGTTTGTATTCTAGGTGGAGAGTGTGTGAAAACAGCAATTTCTAGTATGAGTCACTGCCGCAGTGTTTGATTAGTTCTTGGCTTCCGATGCTGTGACGAAACTAAATGGTTGGAAGCCCCAGAGGAGAGCTGTGATACAGGAGAAAATAGATGCTGTAGAACGCAGTGTTGCTTAAATTAGTAGGGCCAGAAGGAAAGGGCATAAAGCCCTGGCTGCTATCAGAACATACAATGTCAGCACTCCTCTCACCTTGCAGAAAGGGTCCAGTGCCTCTGGAGAGGCAACAGAGAGGGTCCAGCGCCTGTGGAGAGGCAACAGAGAGTGCCCAGCAAGACCCAAGGAATTCAGTCTGAGTCGCATCAGCAGTGTGTCCTTGGGAATATCTTCTCACTGACCTCAAGATTCACCTTTCATGGTGCAAGGCATCAAATCTAATGGTGTAAGCCACACATGATTTATGGGGCTTGGCAGAGTCCAGCAGGGAAAAAGGTGTAACTTGGATTGGGGTGGCTCCAGAGCAGAAGATGTTCTTAACAACAGTGTCCAGACTCTGGACTCAACTCAGGCCTGCAAGGAGGATAAAATTGACTCAGACTGCACACTATTTGCACTTAGGAGAGCAGATCTCCAGCAGGGGGAAATGGCTGTGGTGTCTCCAGTCGGGATGGTGTGTGCCAGCTGAGGCTTTGCCCTGAGCTATAAAAGGGGTTGAAATGGAGCCAAGGTAGCGTTTTGGCCATCTGCTTGGCTGTGGCCAGGGGGCTGAATTTGCCATTAGTGTTCCATGAAATACAAAACAAGAGGCGAGGTTGTCTCTGGACTTCATTAGCACTTTGAAATGCCAGGGGGAATATCACATTTGACTACGGGGCCAGCACAAGTCAGCAGAGAATCTAACGTTTCAGTTCCCACTCAGACAAACCCAGCAGCTTTGTTTCAGTGCTGACAGTTCATTCCAAAGTCAACTGAGACGGTCAGTTATTATGAAAAAAGTTTGTTGCCAATGAAACCATTTGAAAAGGTTCATTCTGTTCTCTTGGGGCACAGTCATCCTCTTTCATTAACGCTCAGGCTGTGACTTCCATGGCAGAAATGAACTCCTAGAAATGAATCCTGTAGCTTCTCAGACTTCATATTCACATGTCCTTGGGATGGGTTAAACTTCTCAGCCTCTAAAAGAACATAGGATGGACCTTTACCAGAGCATGGGAGGGTGCTCAGCAGAGCATTAAGAGCCATTCCATTCTCCTGCTGTCCACCAGCAGCGAGGCAGCTGCACAGCCCCAGTCAGTTGTGTTTGAATCAGGAAGTCCCCAAGAAAATGACCTCTACCAACAAAACCAGAGTAACTCGTAGAGCACAAGTGTCCTCAAAAGTGAACGTGCCACCCCCCGGCAGTACTCAGATGGACATCCATGTGAGGGACAGTGTCGTCTGTTCCTTTCTAGCCAGAACCCCCCAAATACAGAGAGCAGCTCCCCTGTGCTCAGCTCTTGGGACACCCTCGCTGCAGCCCGCGCTGCGCTGCTCTCTGCACAGTGGGTCCTGCAGCTCCGTGCTCCAGAAGGAGCAGCAGAAGCAAGGTAAAATAAAACCCAACACACAGCTCAGGCTGCTCTGCCTTCCTGAGACAGAGACAAAAGGCTCGCCTGAGGAAGGAAGCAAATACCAGCTCCTAATCGCGCCGGACACCACCGTTCAGGTTTGTCACTGGTAAGGAGCTGCGGAAGGACAGACGTGGGTGTATAGGAAGCCCAAATAGCCGAGCAGAGCCTTAGCCTCGTAATCCCTCTCCGGTCCCCACTAATTCTCGAAATGCTTTGGTTACAGCAGCTGAGAAAACATCGCAAAACGCAATTCACCTCCGGCTGGGGGGGAAGCAGGAGGATTTCTTGGCAGTTCGAGGTCCTTTTGTGAAACTAGGGACACAAAGAAGCAAAAGAGGCCAGCTGAGAAGGAAGGCTGTGAGAAGGGGTTAGTTGGGATTCATCAGTTTCATAACTGAGACTTAAACTGAAGAAAAAGAAGAATTCTCTGTAGGTTTGCTGAATGTTTTCCAGGGAGCCCGAAGCATCTCCGCTGGGAGCTCAATAGCCAGGAGCTCCTGCAGACAGCCCGGGTGCTGCCCTCTCATGGTAGCAGAGAGACACCCAGAGCACAATGAATGCACAGGAAACTGTTGGACTTTGAAGACACCAAGTTTGATGCTGATGCTGCATCTCCTCTGTAACTGCTTAATTTGAAAGGCATTGCTGGGCGCTATGGCCAAGTGGGGACAAGGCTTCTGGAGCTGAGCAGTCACTCGAGGCTTTTCCACCACCTGCTTGCCCTTGATGGAGGACTAATGCCTCCTGGTGGTCCCAGACACCTCTCTGACTGCAGAACAGGTTCTGGACACCTTTCACGGGTAGCAAGGTCTTCGACTTCTGGGTGCCCATCTGGCACCTAGATTTGCACATGGACCTGCATGGGTCACCAGCTTGGAGCGTTCAGAAGAGGAGAGTCAAAGCAGAAGGGCAAAAAGGAAAGGCTGGAAATTGAGGAAAGGGTAAAGGCAGAGAGGTGGTGTAGGATTGACCTGCTCTGGCAGGAGGGTTGGACTAGATGATCTTTTGAGGTCCCTTCCAGCCCCTGACATTCTGTGATAGGGGAGCGACAGCACTGGAGCCCATGGGAAAACTGCTGAAAACTTTAACCCTCAAGGAGCTCCGGACACAGCTGTGACCAGGTAAGAAGAGGACAAACACAGAAGTGTGAAGCTGAAGCCTGACTAACAAAATCCCACAGCTCGCTGCTTAATGAGGACCCTCCTCATTTTCTCCTGGAGGCGTATGGAGAGAAAAAGATCTTCCTGGGATTAAAAATACTGTAGAAAATTCAGAAACCCTGGAGATGCTCTTGGGACAAAAAATGATGCATTTGGGCACTGCAGTCCACAGTGGCAGCAGGACTGCTGCAGTAGCTATGGAGGTACAAGGGTCCACGGGAGCAGAAGGTTGTAGGGTGCTCTGTCAGGCCAGCTGCAGCAATTCCATCCAGGCAGCGGCTGGCCTAACGGGGTAGGTGTTTTGCCATAGCTGTTGAAGGATGATCTGCTGAGTTGTGGAAAGAGCAAGTTAAGCACAGTCCATGCCACCCCCACACTTTGCCCTGCTGCTGTTTGCAACAGAGACTGCGGGCAGCGTGAGCTGCTGTGCTAGCAATGTGCAGAGAGCAAAAAGGGCTGTGCAGCATCAAGGTAATTTTACTGTGCGCTTGTTCTGACAAGTTTCAGGGTAGGCCAGGCTCATCTGACCCAGAAGATTGGAAAGAATTGAAGGAAAACGAAGAGAAAATCTAAGCTTTCATCAAAACTCTGTTAAGGTCCCTATCATTTACTCTGCACACATGAAATGGCCTTTATTGCAGCCATTTTTCCGAGCACAAAAGCTACTTTCAATAACACAGGAAGGGAAAAATCATTACAAACTTGCAGGAATCAAGGACCATCTTACAGACACCTTTTGTCACAAAACACACCACAAAAGGCTATAAATAGATGACCATTATTAGAGCAGCCCAGCGCTCTAACCAGGCTCACTGCACGGGGAATGAGCAGGCAATGGGGAGGTGAGGCAATCAGTGGGTGCATCACAGGCTCTCTGGGGTTGAGTCCTACAGCCATCACCTCCTGATTCTGGACATGGAAGAAGCATTTGGAGAGCCAGGAATGAAAAGCCTGCCAGAGAAATGCAGTGATTAGGATGTCGGGTTTTTAAACAGAACGGTCAGCCTGAAGCTTTCGGGAAAAGAGGAGGAACAAGTTTTCTAGGCTACAGAGGAAGATACCTCTAGATCTCCATAATCAAAGCAGTAGAAGACTGTCCATGTCTGGGTTAGGGTAGGTCATGACTGCAACAGTAAACCTCTAAGCAGACCAGCCTTGTTGAAGTCCCTGTGACAGAGCTGCACAAACTTTCCTGCATCTTGCGTGCGCTGCATCTCCACTCACAGCTCTGCATCTTGCGTGCGCTGCATCTCCACTCACAGCTCCGCATCTTGCATGCACTGCATCTCCACTCACAGCTCTGCACCTTGCGTGCGCTGCATCTC
>JAOXOE010000784.1:1058508-1081328 GCA_028565055.1 Phoeniculus purpureus | reverse complement strand
GCAGGGGGGTTGGACTCGATGATCTCTTGGGTCCCTTCCAACCCCTAACATCCTATGATCCTATGATCCTATGATTCAGTCCAACCTCACTCCCAGACTCACTGGAAACCAAAATATGATCCTTTACTCCTCTTTATTAAAGCAGCACAAGGATTTATTGTTCTGTCCCTGAAGAAAGGGCAGGGTGGAGGTGATTCAAGCAGAAGTTTCAGGCTGCAGCACCAGACCCCAAGGGCAGCCCAGATGGGTTGGTCGCCTGTCTGCAGACAGGAAAGCCGTTGTCTAACGCTCAGCGGTGCTGTGCAGTAGGTGTGCTGCGTGTCCCTACATACTTCACATCACCCAAACTAAACCCTGGCAGCACATAAAAACAACCCTGAGGAATCCGATCACCATGGGAAATTGCAGACCAAGCACCATGTGTGTGGCGTGGCAAGAAGGGCATGTTGTGGGGATGGCATGGTGGTTCCTGCCACAGAGGGTTCATGTTGTGCTGATTCCTGCTGCAGGTCGAGAGTGAACTTCTGCCCCAGTAGAAGAGGGACTGTCACACTTCTATGAAACTGCCTTGTTCCCAAGTGCTGGTGCTGAGCCGGGTGCCCTTTGGGATTGGCATCAGTGGCACTGCTTTAACCTGCCCACACCTCCTCCTCCACTTCACTGCCTGTTCACAGTCTGCAATGTCCTCCTAAAGCCACTCACAGGTTGCTCTTCTCTTTACTACTTCAATCAAATTTTTATCACCAGCAAGTTTTGGCACTTTCCTGCTCACTGCCTTCTCCAGGCCAGTGAATGCACTGAGCAGCCCAGGTGCCAGCACAGAGCCCACAGAGTCTGCTGGAGACGTCTCCACTTTGAGAGCTGGACATTCACCTCTGACTCTTCTTCTGCTGTCAACTGAAAGTCCATGCCTGGACCTTCCTTTGTCCTCTGTTCTTTCAATTTCCTTAAGAGTTTTGATGATAATTTTGTAAGAAGACTTTAGGAATTGAAGCAGACCTTATCATCTGGAGCCTTGTGGCCAAGGCCAACGGCATCCCGAGGTGGATCGGAAGTGGTGATGGTTAGCAGACCAAGAGAGGTTCTCCTCCCTCTCTACTCTGCCCTGGGAAGACCACATCTGGAATATTGTGTCCAGTTCTGGGCCCCTCAGCTCCAGACGGACACAGAACTGCTGGAGAGAGTCCAGCACAGAGCCACAAAGATGATGGATGATGTGGAACATCACCCTGATGAGGAAAGGCTGAGGGAGCTGGGTCTCTTGAGAGACTGAGGGGTGACCCCATGAATGTTGATAAATATGGAAAGGGTGGGTGTCAAGAGGATGGAGACAGGCTGTGCTTAGTGGCACCCAGTGATAGGACAAGGGGCAATGGCCGTGAGCTGGAACAGAGGAGTTTCCACATTAATATGAGAAGGACCTTCTTCCCAGTGAGGGTGACAGAGCACTGCAAGGGGCTGCCCAGGGGGGTTGGGGAGTCTCCTTCTCTGGAGACATTTAAAACCTGCCTGGATATGTTCCAGTGTGACTTGGTCTAGGTGGTCCTGCTCTGGCATTGGGATTGGACTAGATGATCTTTCGAGGTCCCTTCCAACCCCTAATGTTCTCTGAATCTATGACCCCTTGGTCCATGTGCTCTCCAAGGCGTCCAGAAGGCTGATGAAGCAGCATTTCCACTTAGGGCATCCCTGCCTCACCCCACCTGCTCATCTGCCAGCCCAAACAGCAAGCTCCTATCCTACTTGAGTATCTTGAAGCTGGGTCTGTACAGCCCTTTGAGGAGGATGAGACTCCAGAGGGTGATTTAGGTGCGGAGAGGAAGGAGGGAAGGAGTGAGAGAAAGAACGGGGGAAGGGAAGGAGGGAGGGAGGATGGCAGGCAGGCAAGAAGGAAGGCAGGAAGGAGAGGAAGGAAAGGACTGAAAGGAGCGAGAGGACGGAGAGGAGGGAGAGGAAGGAAAGGAAGGAAGGAGAGAAGGAAGGAGGTGCTGCTCCGGTGCACTCTGATCCGACTGCAGCCTCTCCGGACAGCTCCAGCAGCCCTTCTGCATAGCGTGAGTGCCCTCTAGTGCAGACCCAGGGCTGGCTCTCTGGCACCAACCTTGGAGCATCTCTGGGAAAGGGACCCAACCCCAGGCCATTAGGAAAGTGCTGTCCCCCTGGGCCATCTGCACTGACCGAGCTGGTGGGGGTTGCAAGAAGGAAGAAGGACAGAGAGGAGCTGCTTAAAATGTCTCCAAGGCTTTATAAAAAGTACTGGTTTTGCCAACGTGTCTGAAATGTCACCATTGTTGGGGACACTTCTTTTCTGATGATTTGCTTTGCATTTGGCTCACCTGATGCCTGTGAAAAAAAAGACCCAAGCAAAAATATCTCACATCAGGTGTCACTAAATAGCTCCATAGTGCTAAAGCTTCACATTCGACAGGAAAACTGGAGAGGGACTTTTTATGAGGGACTCCAGTGATAGGACCAGGGGGATGGTTTCAAGCTAAAAGAGGGGAGATTTAGATCAGATCTTAGGAAGAAATTCCTCCCTGTGAGGGTGCTGGGGCCCTGAAAGAGGTTGCCAAGGGAGGCTGTGGCTGCTGCGTCCTTGGAAGTGTTCAAGGTGAGGTTTGATGAGGCTCTGGGCAACCTGGTCTGGTGAGAGGTGTCCATGGCAGGGACTGGACTAGTGATCCCAACCCAGTCTGTGATTCTATGATCACAGCAGTCATCTTCTGAAGGAGAAATTCCTATGGAGAAGAGCTCAGCTCATGTGGGAAAGCTTCCCTTAAAGTAAAGGATGGCTGCTGCACCCGCAGCAATTGCTGCAGAGCAGAGCTGGGTGCTAGGCTACCTCCATCTCATCGCATGCCCTGCAAGCATTTGTATTGGAGGCATCACACTGCAGCAAGAGTGGCTCAGTGCGCAGAGTGATGTCCTGGTGTGAACCCTAAGACAAAGTGTTCAGTGCATGGCTGCAAGGAGGAATCACTCTCTGAAGGTCAGGCACTCCAGCAGAGCACGTTGCACCAGGACCAAGTCAGGGATTTATTGAGATAGGCACAAGGCCAGCTCTGAAGCCACCTGGCTCAGGGCTTCAGGGGCAATGACTGGAGTCATTCATGACCCTTTTTATTTTCTGATACTTGCAGAAAGGTATAAGCTCTCCATATGGGTTGTGAACATCATACAGGGCAGGGTCTTTCAGGGTGTTTGGAGGACAAGAAGCCCTGGACACCACCAAGGTATTTTGGGGAGTTGTTTTGCTCTGCCGTGCCAGCTCCCTGCTGTGGGGCTGTGTGTGGGCATTGCCCAGCTGCTGGAAGGGGAAGACTTTAAAAATGTGGCCAGACAGGCTGAAGGGTCCTGTCTGATGCGGTTTTTCCCTGAGCCCTACAGACTGCCCTTGGAGCGGTGCCAGCCCATGAGTTCAGGCAGAACAAGGTAAAAGCAGCCTTTTCCCCCAGAACAGATGATTTGTCTACACTGACTTTTTGACAATCCCTTCAAGCTGAATCAGCTCTCAGGGCAAACTCTATTTATTAAAATTCATTTTTTATCTTTACTCTGAGCAAATCCTGCTCTGCTTTCCATGTTGTGGGCTGTTTATCTGTGGCTGTTTGTGACACCTCTCCTTTTCCAGCTGAGACAGGACGGAGCTGCAGCACCATGCCAGCACAGGTTGTCCTCTCACCCTGGTAACCCCTGCCCTGGGTCCCAGCTTGGCACGAGGGAGGCTGGAGTATCCCTCAGGTGGTCTGGACAAGCCAATTTTCACCTCTCTGCAGGATTTTTCAGCTGGGGGAATGGCCCATTCCCATAGCCCCAAAATGATCCCCTGGAGCAGGATTCCAAGGCTTCAGCTACATTTCCTTCAAAAAATCCCTCGACGAAGCTGCTCTAAATGAGACCGTTTAGGCTAATGTGACAGTGCCTGTGAAAATCGCTTTTTCCCAATTGTTGGCTCCTCCTGAATTTGGGAGCATGCTAATTTTCTAGAGCAGCTAAATGCTGTCCTCTGACGATTAAAAAATGAATAATAACAGCAGTGCCCGCCTTCCCGGGGCTCGTGTAGGACTAAGCAGCAGAAATTAAACACAGTAGGAAATTCCTTGAAAGAGTTAGAAAACAAGTGATTGATACCATCTCTCCCTCCCTCCCGGCTCTGTGATCTGCTTCTGGGATGATTATTAAACACAGCAAAACTCATTTGGTGCTGTAACGTGAACAAGACAAATTGCGGTCTCTGGAGCTCGGATAATTGCTAAAGAACACGCTGACCCTCTGCGGGTTCATCGGTTGTGGTAACTAATGAAAGGAAACCTCAGCCCTGCTGTGTGGGTCTGCAGCAAGACCTCCCACCTGCTGCTACTGGCCCCATGTGCTCTGGGGTGAATGGTGTGAAGTGAACCATCGTCGCTGCCCTACTGAGCAGCAGCAGAGGCTGTGGATGCTCAGGATCCATGGAAGGGATGAGCAGTTCAGTGACCCCTGATCTGCTGCAGCTACCTTCAGTGGTCTTGCCATGACATTTTGAGTCTTCCTGGGGTGGGGGCCATCTCACTTACCTTTGGATCTTTGGAAATAACCCAAACTGCCCATTGGCTTCACCAGCACCCAGCAAATCCATTTTCCCTACCACCAAAGGACAGGCAGCGCCTGCTCTGGCAGTTTTCCACCCTTCTGAGGGTTTACTGGTGTGATCTACGTGTGTGGGTCTGCTCGAGGGCAGGAAAGCTCTGCAGCGGGACCTGGACAGGTTGGATCGATGGGCTGATGTCAGCTGTGTGAGGTTTAACAAGGCCAGGGGCTGGGTCCTAACTCCTGGGTCCTAACAACCCCTCGGCAGGCTACAGGCTTGGGGCAGAGTGGCTGGAGAACTGCTGGGTGGAAAAGGACCACGGGGTGTTGGTTGACAGCAGCTGAAGCTGAGTGAGCAGAGTGCCCAGGTGGCTGAGAAGGCCAATGGCATCCTGGCCTGCATCAGCAGTAGTGTGGCCAGCAGCACTAGACAAGTGATTGTTCTGCTGTACTGGGCACTGATGAGGTCTCATCTCGAGTGCTGGGTTCAGTTCTGGGTGCCTCAGTACAAGAAGGACACTGAGGTACTGGAGTGGGTCCAGAGAAGGGTAACGAAGCTGGTGAAGGGTCTGTAGGACAGGTCTGATGAGGAGTGGCAGAGTTTAGTCTGGAGAAGAGGAGTCTGAGGGGAGACCTCCTTGCTCTCTACAACTACCTGAAAGGAGGATGTAGAGAGGTGGGGATCGGTCTCTTCTCCCAAGGCACCAGTGATACAATGGGTTAGACTGGACATTGGGAAAAATTCTTCCCTGACAGAGTGATCAGAGGTTGGAACAGGCTGCCCGGGGACGGGGAGAGTCACCATCCCTGGAGGGGTTCCATAAATGAGTAGATGTGGCCCTGGGGACAAGATTTAGTGGGCAGGGTGGGGTTGGGTTGATGACTGGACTGGATGATCTCAGAGGTCTCTTCCATGCGTAATGATCCTACGATCCCAGATCTCAGGGCAAGTTGACGTGGAAAGGTCACCAGATTGTCCTAAAAATCACTGGGCAATAGGAAGGGATGGAAGGAAGGGGGGATAGTCATCTAAATTCAGGTGATGGTTTCCCTGTTTTTGGTGTCATCCCAGGGATGGAAGTTTGAGATTTGCATGTGGACTCTCAGTGCAGGCACTGTGCATCACACAGGAGTAATGATAAATTCATGAGCGCTGATTTAATGCTGCAGGCAGTTTCCTAAACAGACCTATTGCTCTGCTTTCATCAAAAACCGCCTGAATGATACTTCTTCTTTTTTGGTCTGGTTCCCCATCCTGTTGTATTAGATGTAAAATTATTAATAGAATACTCCATTAATTTTATGGTATTTCATTATTCAATTATTTCCTCCATTATTCTTCCACATTAAGTCTGAATAATTAATTCAGTGAATTTTGCAAGCAAAATGTTCAATGCATAATTTTCTCCTTTGTTAATATTCTCTCTATTCTAATTGTCCATGAGAATTTGATCTAGTGCTCTACAGAAGAGCAACCTGAAGACAAAAGGCCCAATGCAGTGCTGTGCTGAGCATCACTGTTGGTGGTTGTTCCCCACTTAGTGTGTGCCGTGATGCCAGTAGAAGGAAGGAACAGGCTGGATCTGGCTTGGGAGCCGGCAGGAGCTCACACTGTGTGTGAAGCGCTATCACTCCGTGAGAACCATGGAGTAAGGAAAGTGGCCACGTTCATGACTTCTCCCAGTGCCATCCTCTCTGACCCTGTGCAAAGAGCTCACAATGCCTGGAGGGACATCAAAAAGAGAGAAAAAAGCTTTCACACCCTGTGCATCAGATGTGTGCTGGTCTCCACTGGAAACCTGGGGAAGAGACTCTTTCAGGGGCTAGAACTGATAGGACAAGGGATAACAGCTAAAACTCAGCCTTTAAAAAGAACAGATTTAAATCAGCTATAAGGAGGAAATTCCTCCCTGTGAGGGTGCTGAGGCCCTGGAACAGGTTGCCCAGAGAGATTGTGGCTGCTCCATCCCTGGAAGTGCTCAAGGCCAGTTTGGATGGGGCTCTGGTCAACCTGGTTTGTGAGAGGTGTCGCTGCCCATAGCAGGGGTTGGAGTGGATGATCTTTAAGGTCTCTTCCAACTCACACCATTCTATGATACAGAAGAGGAGGCAGGTTGGCTCATGCAGCTTCCCTGGGGACACACTCTGCACATTGACTGCAGCCCCCAACCCATGTAGGAGTCTTACAGACTCATATCACAGCTGCCCTGTGGGACTTGGGCTATGCTGGAGTTCCCCCCTGCAGCATGTGTGGGTTGAGTACGCTGTGCTCAGCCTAACTATCTTCATTGGTCCCCTGGCATCAGTGTGCAGCCCTGTGGCTGTGGAGCTGCCAGGTGCTGCATCTTGGGCTTACAGCACAGGCATAGCCAGAGCCACAGCATCCTCTGGAAGGTAACACAGATGTGCTGGAGCTGCTCACAGCAGGGTGGGCTCTGACTCGCCTCCTGCACGTGGAGACTTGAGCCCAGTGACTGTGAGCTGACCACATTGTACCTAAGCCCCTTCCTGTGGAAGGCTCAAGTAGGAGCACAGGGTAGTGATGGTGTCGATCAAGGGCAGGATTAGGACCATCTGTATATGGCTGCCCCATAATCAACCACGAGAGAGCAGCTCCTTCTGCGGCTCATTCGGGCCGTTGGACGTGATGTCGGGACACAGTAACAGCTCTCTGCAACTACTCCTGTCTTCCCTACGCAAGGAGCTCGTGCATGGGACTGGTTAAGATGTGCTTCCACCTTTCTGCTGTGCATTTTTCAAAAAAACCCCCCATTCTGCCTGAAATCTGTCAGCAGTTACCAGTTTGCTTGGAGGACTTCCAGTCTGGGAAGTCCATGTGAGCAGGTACTGAGCTGGGGAGGGTAGGAGACTGAGCAGCCCACAGGCTGCTTCCTGACTTCGGTGAACGAAACACTTTCAACTGACAGAGTAGAAAATAGTCAACAAGGAATTTTTAACTACAAATAATCTTCCCAGCCAAAATTTTGGGGAATTTTTGGAATTGGCCATCGTTTCCATGAAAACCTCACCCTGCTGGGATGTTTTTAGCACACGTGGTGAACTCTCACAATATTGCAAATTAAAACCACAAGCAAACTGGGGCTTTTTGTTTTCATTGAAAACCACTGACCAGCCAGTCACCTTCACTGTTTGCTCAGCTCAGCTGCCTGAGCAGTTTTATAGACAATACCCAGTTAAAATGGGACCCAGTAACTCCATGCTAAGAGACTGCTGGAGCCACGATGAGCTCAGTGTTGGCATCGTAACAGTCACAGTTCAGGGAACAACATTTTTGCTAGCCTAGTCAATAAATTAGTGGTAGGAATAATGGTAACATGAAGATGTAAAAATAGACTCCCACAAAAGCAAGTTTTCCATGGTAAAAGCTAATAACTACTGTTTTCTAAAATAACATATTAGTGCCTCCCAGCTCAGCAGAAACACAGGCACAGCATCAGCCCCTTGCAGCATTCCCACCAACCCACATGAGCAGAGACTTTCCAATCCACTTGGACAAGTCTCCAGAAGCAGACCTGCCTTGAGTCACGTGCAGGTAGGCAAGATAGGACATTAAGAACAATGGGGCTACAGTGAAAGCCAAGCACTCCAGCCACCTGAGTAGCTGAGTCACAGCTGGAAACAGCCACGTTAAGTCCTGAAGAGCGTGAAGGCAACAGCAGCTTCAGACCCTGCTCCCCAGGGAGAGGAATGGCCCCCAGAGACTTTCCTGGACTGCAGATTAATTGTCTCTTGGTGGTTTGTGGTTTGCGGCTTGTCATGACCATTCAGAGGGGCCAACAGAAACCACCCTGGAGCTGGTATCTCCCCAGGGAACTCTGCTTCCTGACCAAGGGTAGCTGACTGAGCCATGGCTGGCGCCTCTCTGTTAGTCCCAGTGAGTGTTTCTTTCAGCAGACCTAGGGCTACCCTGCTCTGCAGGGGCATCTTGAAGGACCTCATTCAGGAAGATTCGTTCAGAGGGGTGAATATTCTTTCCTACTGACACCTGCATTGCCCCATCAGTGTTTATCGCACTGGAGATCCTGGGCTGGATGGAGAAAAGGAGCAGGGAGACCAAGAGAAGGTAGTTCACATGCCCATCATCTTGACTTTTCATTCCTGGAGAAGACTTGTCAGCGTAGCGTTAAAGGTTTTGTCAGGTAGTCGGACTTTCCCTTCCTCCAGTTTGCCCACAACAGATGAAAACAGTTGACCAAGGGGAGAATGTTCATTTAAAAGCTTCACACACAGTTCCTGCCAAAATTCTGACACAAAAACTGTTGGAAATGCACACAAACACAGCCCAGGCACTACAGGCACCCAACACTAATGAGCCAAGTTCCCCCAGTAGGAAGCCTTGTATTTTTAGGAATCATTAAGAGAACAGCAAAGTGTAGATTAAAAAGAGTGTTTTCCATGCTGAAGAGAAACCATCTTCATCCCAATCTTGCTGCAAGAACTGAGCAAAGGACCCAGGGGACTGAGCAAGGACAGAGCGTGATGGAGCATCGAGCCCATAGCAGGGGCAAAACCTAAGAAGCTTTCCTTTTAAAGTAGTGTTTCGTGTTAGGGACAAGTGAGACGCTGCTGTCATAGGGGTGTCTGATAAGTGCTATAGCTGTAGCCACTAGGACACTGAAAGGGATTATGAGCGTTTTAAATTGAAATCGAAGAGCAGGAAACAGACCTGGTGCTTATTGTGCAGTGCAGAGAACTTGGGAATCCACTTGGTACTGTGCAGCCATTAATTATCGCTTAATCAGACCAAGGAGCATTTGTAGGGTATGTGATAGCAGGCGGTGGCTGACTCTCCTGAGAGACATGGGTCTGGGTACAGGAATAGCAAGTTCCTAGTCCTGCTGTGGCGGGGGGATTGGACCAGATGATCTTTCGAGGTCCCTTCCAATCCCTAATGATTCTGTGATCCTGTGATTCTGCGATTCCTTACAAAGGGCAGTGGAGTTTCTTGGGAAAGGAAGAGAAATGTTTGATCAAGGCTGTTCATGGGCAAGTTGTATGTTCATGTGGTAGAGCCACATGAACATCACAGGTCACCCACAGCCTGCACGAGCTGTTATGACATAGTACTGGTGTTGGTGCAACAACTGAAGCAGATGAGATAAAAGGCAAGAGCCAATAGAACCATCTTTCATTTGGGGTCAGCTACACCTGACAAATCCCAGTGTACAAGCCCCGTTTGAATTGTGGCCTCCTCAAGGACATGAGAAGTCTCTTGATAGTCATCAAAAAAGCACCCGTTTAAAGTGGGTTGTGTTTGTGCAGAGGTCAGACCCTGGAGTTACGGCAAAGCTCTGGTTTGCTTTCTGTAGTAGGTGGATGCCCAGTGCTTCTCAGAGTCAGAAGGTGCAGCTCGCGTTGTCTCTAGGCAGCACCCTTATCCCCCTAACAGATGCATTTGACATCAGTGCTGTGTCTGACTGCCACAGCATTCATGTGATGACTCCTGCTGTCCAGGACCTTCTTCTGAGTCTGTTCACACTTGTCCATACAGCTCTGTTGTTGAGCTATTGTTGCTCTTTGGAGGTATTTTCCTTCCCTAAAGGGAAGGAAATTTACTTCACTGTTTAATTCATAAAAACCAACCACTGCTCTTCCAGTCTGGCTTCACCCACCAAACTTCTCATGTCTTCCACGAGAACAGACTCTTATCGGTCAGCTTTTTCTAAAGCTGATTTCCTAGTGTGGAGCTGTTACACCTCACTATTTTAAGCCTTGATTCAACCCTACCACCTGGTAGCCCCAAATCTTTCTTCATCCTGCTGCTATTCATAAACCTTCAAAGCAATCTTTTCTGTTAGGATCCCATAACATCACAGCCTGGCGTAATCCTCCTCTGCTGTCTGCTCTCCTCACTTCTCCCACAGAGCCGCCTTTGCTGCTCAGCCCTTGGCTCACCTGGGAGTTGTCCCTACCAACCACCTCCTCCTGCTCCCACTGAGCTGCAAGTTCCATTGGTTTGGACCTATGCCTTAAAGAAATGCCACAGCTCCTCCACATTTATATCCCTGAGCCTCTGTGTCCAGTTGACTTCCCTAAATAATTTGCTGTGTTTCTCCTTCCTCACCCTTTTTGATACCAAAACCCCACTTACAGGCTTTGTTTCTTGGGTGTTTTTTCCCTTCCCTTTAGGGGAGACAGAGTCAACTCCTGACCTTGGGTTCCAAGGTTATTTTCTACAGCCAGTGGCTCTACAGAGCCTTCAGCCCTTGCCAAAACCATGTCTTAAAGAGCATGCACCTCTTATTTTTTTCCATCATTGATTACTAAGACAGGTTAAGCAGAAATGCATCCAGACAGACCTTAAAAGTCTCCTGAGAAGGAGACTCCACAACCTCCCTGGGCAGCCCATTCAGTGCTCTGTCCCTCTTTCAGTAAATAAGTATTTTCTCATATTGAGATGGAACTTCTTGTGCTTCTACACCCATTGCCCCTTGTCCTAACACAGGGCACAAGAGATTGTCTCTTCTTGACATGCAGCCCTCATGGATTTATAGACAGTGATTAAGTCCCCTCGTAACCTTCTCCTCTCCAAGCTGAAAAGTCCCAGGTCTCTGAATCTCTCCTCATAACGTAGGTGCTCCAGTCCCTTCATCATCCTCATGGCCCTCTGTTGAACTCTCTCAATGAAATCTCTATCCCTCTTGAACTGGGGAGCCCGGAAGTGGATACAACACTCAAGATGTGGCATCCTTGGGGCAGAGTAGAAAGGGAGAAGAACCTCCCTTGATCTGCTGGACACATTCTTCTTGATCTGTCCCAGGATTCCATCAGCCTCTTGGCCACAAGGGCACATTGCTGTTCCATTGAGAACTTACTGTCCACAAGAACTCCAAGGTCCCTCTCCGTGGAAGTGCTCTCCAGTAGATTGTCCCCCAACCCGTATCGATGCATTGCATTACTTCTCCCCAGGTGAAGGACTCTGCACCAATTCTTATTAAACCTCATTAAGTTCCTCTTAGCCCATCCCTCCAGTCTGTCCAAGTCTTCCTGAGTGGCTGCATAGCCATCAAGTGAATTGGCCGGACCACCCAGCTTAGTGTCATCAGCAAACTTCCTGAGGAGACATTCTGTTCCATCACCAAGATCATTAATAAAGATATTCAACAAAACCAGACCCAACACAGATGTGATGAAGGTTGGACTTGAGCAGCTGGATGGGTTGGGATTAGACCAAAAGGATGGAGCTGTGGACATTGTCATGGGTGATGGGGGCCACCCATTGTCCCCACACACTGATGCCTGTGGAAGCTAGATGGACCCACAACATCCAGAAAATGCTTCAGATTTTGAAAATCCCTGCTTGCCTTTGGGCCACTAGAGGGAAGTGCCTGTGCTGATGTGAGCTTTGAGCCCAGCAGCACTGCTACGACTTTAAAGTGTTTGTAGATAACATGAAAACATCAAAAAGGAACTTGAATCTGTGTTACCAGGCTGACAAATGGCAAATGAAATATAAAATAAAAGCTGTCAACTAACAAATGTGCTGCCGAGAGTATGGAGAGCTATTGAAGGAATCAGACAGGAGAGGGAAGGCTGTGGGTAGCTCTGCTATGAACCACAAAGGGTTCATAGCAAAACTGTCCCCCAAGCTGCAGGGTGGGCTCATAGGGTACCAGGTGAGATACGAGGTAGCTATGGGGGTCTGTTGACTTCTTGGAGCAAACGGGCTGTTGGCTCAGGTCTGGTTTAGTCTCCATTTGGGATGGAGGGAGAACCTCACCTGATAGCATCTCCAAGGCAAACTGGGCAATTGCCATTCTCCCAGTCTCAAATGCAGCAGAACTGAGGAAGAGAGGGCTGCAGTGAGATGGAAGAGAGAAGGGAACTTGTTCGTATGGAGAACAATTCTCACATTTCAAAACTACTGTAGGGAACGAATGTTCCTGTTGTGGCATCTACCCCTCACAGAATCACAGAATCATCATGGCTGGAAAGGACCTCCAGGGTCATCGAGTCCAACCTTTGTCCTATTATCTAGCTGCTAGACCAGATCCCTAAGCATCGCGTCCACTCGTTCCTCCTCCCAGTTTTATCCAACTCCACATGTTCAAGAGAATCCACCTCTTCATGCACTTTGCCCTCTCCAGCAGGGGACAGTGCCACAGCCACTGTGCATGTCCCACATGTGGCGGCGTGGAGAGGGAAGCAGCACTGCTGTCGCATGCTGCCTGCTGCCGTATCTGTCCAAGCAGCTCAGCCGCTCCCTGTCTGTCACTTTGTAGGGCAATGCACGGCAATTAGCGGCTCAGACTGCTCTTTCCTGCTTTTTGCTTTCTCTTTCATGTATTATTCATTTTTCCTACTTGTATTAGATGTTTGTAAGTCTTCCTGCTTTGAGCTCTGAAGAGAGCGTTGGGCTTGATGTGCTTGATGGTGCTGACATCTCAGGGGGTTTATGTGCCAGTGTTTGCTTGTGCAATTTTATGTATGGAAGTGGAATCGAAGAGCCAGGAGGAGAGGTGTGGGATCAGTGAACCAAACTGCATCATTGCCACGGGTGCTCCTGGCTCCCGCTGACAAAGAGCCCAGGAGGGCGCTCCTGGACTGTCCTGTGGCAATCTCCTTCTCACCCCAGGCCAGTTCTACTTCAAACATGGTGAGGAAGAATGAGGTTTGAATGGTTGCAGGTGATGAAGTTTTTCCATGCTTTCTGCAAGACATTTGTCCTGAAAGGCCCCTTGTAATACATCTGGAGTATTGTGTCCAGTTCTGGGCCCTTCAGTTCCAGAAGGACACTGAACTGCTTGAGACAGTTCAGTGCAGAGCCACAAAGATGATGAAGGGAGAGGAATGTCTCTCTCACGAGGAAAGGCTGAGGGAGCTGGGTCTCTTGAGCTTGGAGTCTGGAGACATTCAAAACTTGCTTGGCCATGTTCCTGTGCCACCTGATCTAGGGGATCCTGCTGTGGCAGGGGCATGACTGGACCGGTTGATCTTTCAAGGTCCTTTCCAGTTCCTAGTGTTCTGTGGTTCTGTGAAAACACCCACAGTTTGCTCACAAAAGGCTGAGCTCTCACTTCTGCAAAATTCTCTTGTCTATTCCTGAAAATTATATTAAGAAAAAGGAATAAATAACGTTTTTAAATGTCCTTTAGCATTTCCCTAAACCTCCACGTGAACGTACAACCACAGCAAGCCTCTCTGAGGTGCTGGAGTGAAGTATTTCCTGCAGAAAGCTGAATGAAGAGGCAGGATGATCAGCCAGAGTGGTTGATATCCACATCTCCAGGTGCAAAAGCCCAAGCCATGATGTTATAAGAAGGAATATCAACAGCACAGGCTACATACAGCTTCTGCTTGGAAACTGCCAAGCGCTGATACACACATATGGAGCATCTAAACCACCGTCTGCCTTTCAGCATTTAAAGAATCATTCTAAAGTTCTAAAGTCAGTTGACACAGTGACAGCATCTGAACGTAGGACCTGGCTTTTGCTTCACCTGGCGCTGGAAGTGCTGAGCTCTTGTGCAAAGAGGTCCTCATGAGCAGAGCTCTACATGACCACGCCAACTACATCTCGCTCTTCAAACCTTGAAACTTTCTCTGTGAGTTTCAAAGGTTCTGCCTTCAGTGCTGGACAGGTTCCACATTCCCTTAGAGTGTGATTACGGCCATCAGCACCCTGAGAGGAGCACAAGTGGGAGAGCAGTTCTTCCCTTCGGCAGCGAAACGAACCCCCAAATGTCAGAAGACTTTAGACAAAGCGTGGGGAGTCAGAGCTGGATACTTGTGTGACTTTTCAGAAGAACCAAACCAAACTGCTGCAGATGATCCTTCTCTTCAGGTTTTAATTTGATCAAAATAGAGGAAGAACACCCTAACTCAAGAACTTCCCTTCCAGTAACTGCACTGGTGATACGCTTTCCTTGACCTGTATTTATGGTTCCAGCTGTGTCCTACCAGCGGAGTGGGTTTGTCCATTCTTACTAAGATTTCAGCTAAAGTGCTCAGGTCTGGTGGACTCTGTTGTGTCCACAAAACCTCCCCCAGGAAGAACTGATCCCTACAGAGAGCTATGGAGAGGTGCAAGGAGCCAGTGTTAGCACAGTGACTCTAGAACCATTCCCAGATACACATTCACTTTGCTTTGGTCGGATGTGTCCTCAAGGAACAATTCTCTCCAAGTGGATCAAATCACATCACAGAGGACAGGCTGAGATGCAAGAGCAGAATTTTTTTGCTGTTCCACAGAGATTCAGACCTGTGGGGAACCATTTCCACAGTGATCAGCAGGCTGGCTGGCTGGTGCTACCAGGCAGGCTTGGGACCAGCAGACATTGGGGGTGTTGAAGGAGATCAATTTCCTACCTACCACTTGTCCAGATGCATTTCAGTGCTGTTGCTTTGCACCTGCACAGGAATTTTAAGTAGGATGGAGACTGGAAGGACCTGGCTGTGATAAATTAGTGTGGGAGCTGGGACTCACCTGCGTGCGAAGACAACAACAAAGTCAAGGCACTTCAGCTCTGTCTGGAGCGATCTGCAGGCTTGGGCTAATTCTGTTAAGGGGCCTAAAATACCTTCAGCAATAGACCTTCTGTGTTGTTGTACCCACACCCGAACCAAGGAGGAGGAAAAGCTGCCCTGAACAAAGCAAACAAAAAACCCCAATAAAAATCTACTGAGACCACGAAGAAATGTGGGGAAGTTTAAAAGGCTCCTTTGGTAGGGAGCAGAGGAGGTGGGGTGACTGAAAAGGGGTTCCTCACACATGGTTCATCCTGGTGGGCATCAAAGGTATGGTCTTTACTCCGCTTGATGGGTCCTGCACTGACTAAACTGGAGGCTCTTCCTGGCCTGTTTGGGCTTGTGCCCACGTGAAAGGACACTACCTGGTCTTCAGCTTCTCACTTGACCTCTTGCACCAACTTGCCACTGTCTGCAGAGTGCAAGTCAACAAAATCAAGGAGGTCAGCAAGAGCTCTGACTCTGAAAATCTTCCAAGTGGAGCAGCAGCTCTGCATGGGAGGATTCAAGGGCAAATTTCCCATGGGTGGGAGAAGCTGTGGAGAATAATCTGCCTTCAACAAAACGGATAGGCTTGGCTTGAGGCAGGACACAGGCCCACGGGTCCTACCAAGAAGACACAACCGTGAGAACAGACTCTGCTCTACTGGGGGAGCCCAAACCTTTTAATACTAACGATCGTCAGGGTTTTGTGCTCGGAACCACGGAAACAGCCCCAGGGAGCTGCAGGGTGCAAAAAAAAATACATTACATTAGAAAATGTCCAAATTGGAATAATTTAGAGAGAGTCTAAAAAGAGTCTTCAAGAATAGACTTGCTCTACGTGTCTCCATGCTGATTTCACTGCCTCCAAACGTGAGGTGCAGGTATTTGTGGAGCTGTAAGTAGGTCAGTTATTTTTGTCACTCATTACTACTTGTGAAAAAGGCAGTAACAGACTGCGGCAGCTGAACTCGGGACGCTGGCATCTCCTTCGCGCTGTTTTACCACGTGTGTAGGTGACACCGTTTCCTGATCACAACGGGAAAGCCAGTTCTTTCCAAAGCCCAGCACACTGGGACCTGCTGTATGAAACCCCATCCTGCTATCATGGAAGAGCTGCTCAAAATACCAGTGTCAGTTGGCTGTGCTGTGGTGCTCAAAGGAGCTGCATGCACCATGCTGAAGCTTGGCGAGTCTGGGTTTCACCTCAGCTGCAGGATTCTGTCTTTGCCTGTTATTCGGTGTTCAGCCATACAAAGCTCCAGTACCCAAGACCCCAGGCCAGCCACGCAGAGCGTCCTGCTAGGGTACATCTCTTGCTTCAGAAGCCAATGCTGGTTCGTTCTAATAGTCAGCAGAGAGATTGGGGCATCCTAAAAAAGGGAAACCACGTTGTAAGGCTGAATCTGCTCCAGGAAGCTTTTATCTCTCCGTGAACTGAAGCTGGAGACGGGTCTCTTAGATGTTAATGTTAGGGAAGATGAAACTAAATTGATCAGCATCGATCAGTTGGTGGTAGAAATACCTTAGTGTTCAGTCTACATAAAAACCACTGTTGTAGCCAGATGTTCTAGTTCCAGCTTGAAGAAGCTCCAGTAACAATGTCCATGAGTAATTCCTGAAGGTCCAACCACTGGAGATGCTCAAGGATAGCCAGAAATTATATACATACCTTTAAAGTGACAGGACAAGAGGAAACGGCCTCAAGTTGTGCCAGGGAAAATCCAGCTCAGACATTTTGAAAAACTTCTTCATTGAAAGAGTGAGTCACCAAACATTGGAACAGGCTGCACAGGTTGCTGATTGAGTCACCACCTCTGGATTTGTTTAAAAGTTGTGTAGACGCAGTGCTCAAGGATGTGGTTTAGTGGTGGGCTTGGTAAACTTGGGTTAATGGTTGGACTTGGTCATCTGAAAGGTCTTTTCCAACCTAAACGATTCCGTGATTCTCTGAAGCAGGGCTAGACTGTGGTGCAGGGGCTGAGGAGAGCTGTCAGAAGAGCCTGAAGCTTGTAGCACAGTAGTTAGATGAGTTGCACCCAAGGGCTCATCACCCTGTTACTGGAGGACAGTGGCTGTAGGGAAGTGAGTTTTGCTTCCTGAACTCCTGCAGACCAGACAGGGACAGGTCTGTCTGTAGGGCTGTCCCTAGTGCATGTGGATGGTCACAGGGGACCATAGAAAGTCTGGACCCGGTGGCAGGGCTTGGCGAGCTGCATGCCTGGGTAGAGCAACACTGAAATGGGAGCCAGACAGTTTCCAGCACAAATCAGTTCTTCTGGGCAAGATGCTGACAACGCCAGCTGATGCTCGTTGCTCCTGCTTCTTTCCAAATGGAAGACCCCCTTCCAAAACCCCTGCCTTGAAGGCAAACTGCATCTGTATGTTGACAGTCAGCAAAGAAAGATATTAGCCCCTTTTTAAATATTTCCCTGTCCAAGTACAAGGGCTGGCAAATACCTGAGCGTCTCCTGGGTCTGGGATACCCTGACAGAGATGTTCCTCCTGCTCTCTGACTGCACTTGCTTCCAGCGCTGCCAGCTGTGGCTGGGGCACGCAATATTCCAACAAGAAGCCACTTTGTGGCACAAAGCTCCTGGAAATGCCCAGAGGAAAGTCAGGTCACCCCACAGGGTGACTGGGATTTCCCTCCTGCTCTGTGCAGTGTGCAGGGGTGATAGAGGGACGTTGGCTTCCGGCACCGTCATCTCAGTTTGCACTTAGGAATGTCAGTCGCCGTCGGGATGCTCTGCTGGGGTTTCTGCCCCAGCCCTGGCCGTATGTGCTGCAGCTCAAAAGAAATTCGTAGATATTCTCCAGGTAAAATGAAGATTTCCTCCCCCCAGAAGCCCTTCCTCATTTTGGATAATTTCTCGGGGCTTTTCTCCTTCCTCAGGGAAAAAGAGAAAAAGAAAAAGAGAAGGTTTTTTCCTACTTCTTGCTCTGTAGATGCTGCTAAAATTCTGGCTTTGAGTCCCTCAGAGTGATCATTTACCACATTTTATTTGAGTATTTCTAAATTTCCTGTCATTCAGCTTCACAGAACATCCTTTTGTGATCTAAATGTGAAAATAATGAATCAGAAAATGATTTCTTTCCTCTACACCATTCGTTATTCCCCATCACCTCACCTAGTCTCCACTTTTTTGTCTCCTTCAGAATACAACACTCCCCCTCTCTGAAGTCTGTCTTCCCAAGAGCAGGCTTCTCTGATACCTGTTTTGAGATGGAGTTCTGCTATGCAGAGATGCCTAAGGGTGACCCTCATAGACGTTTCAACATCTAAATTCCACAGCAATTGGAGGGAATGAGCTTCCTAAATGCTCAGCTGGGGTTTGCTTGTATTTCTACGTTAGGTGCATTGGAAAGCCCAGCCAACTGGATGCAGCTCTAGGGATGACGTGAAGACACCTGGTTTAGGATGTTCTTCGGATTTCTTTTCCCACTTGCTCAAAAAAATCAGTCAAAAGGCACCTATAGAAAGTTGTCGAGTCCGTTGGGACACGACGTGAGTCTGTAGTGTCCGTCTAACAGTTGTGTGCAAACAACGCTTTGGAATATTTCCTCACTTAAACATCATACAAGGTGACCACAGCTGGAGAAACCACACACAAAATGATGGGTGACACTCACCAGGTACACAAGGTATTTGCTGTTCAGCAAGTAAACCCTCGTGAGCAATCCGCTGCCAGTTGCCTTAGTACCACACTGAACCCTGCCGGGATTTCCCCTTCTCCTTGAATAAGTTCTGCACCTCCCAAACCTTCCCCTTCTTGTTTAGACCACTCCACTCATCTGAGCTGATGTTTAGGGTGTCTGAGCTAAAGAAGTGCAACTCACTTTTAAAACTTGGAGAAAGAGAGAGAGAAGATGAAGACCATGGATGGAGAAGGAGGTAGGGACAGATACAGAAACAGAGGTGGCAGAGATAGAGGTGGGGTAGGGGTAGAAGAAGGTGTAGAGGTGGAGGTGATAGAAAAGAGAGAATAGAGATGAGATAAAGATAGAAAGATGGAGATAGAGAGAGAGATGGAGCTAGAGATAGATGTAGAGATAGAGAGCTAGATATAGAGAAAAATATTTCCCATTTCATGGAGAATCCGATTTACTGTGGGTCTCAGCCAGCAGTAATCAACCCTCAATTAAATTACACAAGCAGTAAGAAAACCCCCTCAAATGACCCAAACACACCTACAGAGCTGCTGTAAGGAGGTGCAGGACTGAGAAGTGAATACCCCCTGCATGAGAAAGGACACCTGGAGTTTCTTATCTGAGCAGGAAAGCACCACTCCTCTAATTCTGTCGGAATCCTGGTTCCCCTGTGACCTGGGCTTTGGAAACCCAGGCAAAAGGTGCAGCTGGCTGAATGCTGCAGTAAACCCAGAGACCTGAGCTTCAAGCTGCAGATCAGAGTCGGGAGGAAAAAGAAGAGAGGTGGGGGGGAGCATGAGGAGGTGCAGCTGAATATGTTCTTGAGGAAAACTGCCCTCCCCTTGCTCTCCTTTTGCATCCTTTTTCCTGTGGCCTTGTTATTCTGGCAACCAGCAAATCTCCAGCCACTGAGGACACCCTTCTGACCAGGAGCTCTGCGCATGTGTGATGAATTGGGCTGAGAACACTTCCAAGGGAAGGAACAAGCTGCTGCAAGGAGCTCAAATCAGGGCAGACAAACCACCCCTTCTGAGAAGGAGAGACGTGCTTGTGGACCTTCTGCGTGTTACGCCATCCCCACCTATATCCCTCTGCACAGGCACGAGGAGGAATGGAATGGTGCATGGAAAGAGTACTTTGTGAGGTGCCCAATGCTGGTACCAGGAGACATCCCTAAGCAGCTGAGTCCAGAAAGGAGCTGGAATGGTCTGGATTTTGGATGTGTTATTACCCCAATTTAGTGTCTTCAGATGCTGAGAGGGTAGGAACATGTCATATCCCTCTGTTGGGTTTGCAGCGTTGAACAAAAAGCAAAACCTGACTTGAATGTGTATTATGCTGTGGGTTTGAGAGCTAAAAGCAGAGCAGGCTAATTCCAGCCATCACTCTTTGTTTTCAAGCCAGGCTTCCCCTTGCTGCAGCTTTACAAACCATTTTTAATAACCGAGATGAGACATCAGACTGTGACCTATCACATCACATTGCATCAGTCAAATTGTGTTACATCCAATAATAAACTACTGCTGCTGATGTTACTCAACATGACAAGCCAAATATAAAACTAGAGATGGAGAATTCAAAAAAAAGTGCGGTTTTGATAAGCCCAGATCTTAAAAATAGCTGAGCTGCTTTTGATGGTGATTCTTAGATTTGCTCTGAAGTCTCAAACCCTTGGAGAAATTGCACTGGCTGGGAGGAGGCACATTTTTCTAGACAGTTGGGAGGATATGTGTCCTGTAATGATTTTTAAATAAAGTTCAGCTAGAAACAGCCCTTCTGTGCAGGCAGCAGGTAGAGAGGAACAACAAGAAAGCCAGGAGCCAGGACTCCCTCTTGGAGTTTAGGGTGATAACTGTACCTGGTTTTTGTGGCTCCACATACCCAGTCTGAGGATGCTCCAGGCTAGCAGTGAAAGTAGAGTGGGTGAAAATGTGTGGAACCATCTGAGTGTGTCTGGCTGTTTGCTGTCGCAGGGTTCAGTCAGAAATGTAGTTGAACTGGGATTTTTGCAGAAGGGGAGACAACCTGATGGGTAAACCCAAACCGTTGGGTGAATCATTGTGCATTTGGAGAGCTCTGTGGGTTTAGAGCACATAAATAAGTAAATAAAATATGTTTTAGATAGAGTGCAAGTGAAAATATAAAATCCCTCGACTTGGAACTGAAGTAACTCAGCTATTTGCAAAGCCCTAATTCTTTCACAGGGAGCGGCATCACCTCACTTTGCCACGTCCACTGTGTTGTCAGAGCGTGCAAGGAGGGTGAATGATGGGCTCGCTGAAGTTACACATATTCTACTGTTCTACTTGCTAATAAATACCCACTAAAAGCAACTGACTCAGAGTCTCAGTCTCGTTGGCCATATCTTATCAAGCTCATCTCTTCTTTCTGACCAGGGAGCCGGTTAGGACCACCAGCTATCACAAGACCATCATTATTTTGAATGGTGAAAGCACCCTGAGGTCAGGCAATTACGTCGTTGATTGTTGGTTTGGGTGAAAACCTCACTGCAGCAGCTGCTGCTCTGAAAAACCAGCCCAAGTCCTGCTCCTGTTGTTCCAAGGTCCATGTTTTCCACACCAACGTGTTAGACGGCAAATACTTTCACACGGGGCAGTGAAACAACTGTGCCATAAGGCCATAAGGATTTTATTGAACCAAATAAGAGCCATTCAAAGGAAAAGTCATATTAAAACTCAAAGTATTTTACTGCTAAAATGAAACAAAAAATTGTAACCCTCCAAATTTCCAAATATCTCACTCTCTGATATAAACCAGAACTTACCGAGCTCCGTCTACTCTTGGTAATTCTGTGTACGAGGTATGGGGGGGAGAGTCACACACAGCACATCCGCTGTTTCTTACTCCTTCTCCTTTATTTCACTCATGAAAGAGGTTGGTAGAGCTGAAGTTTGAGGCCAGTCTCAGGGGTTAGATTCGTCTTCACTTTGACTCCTGTAAAGCTTCTGCGTTTGTCGTTGTTTTAAAGAAAAACTCAACTGAAGACTGAAAGCCATTAGCAGTAACTCACTTGGATTGTAACTCGTCCTGATGTTCACTTGTTTTGATTTTAATATACCCTGATAGTCTCATGACGTCTGTTGGCATATTTCCACGCATTCAAGGAGCTGAATTGTTCTTGGTTGCAATCCTGCAAGCGAGAAGGAACACGGTGGGAGACCCACCACATAACTGAGTTTCATTGATCCACCTGATTTCGATTGACAAAGGCTTCGTTCAACCCATTCAGAAATTTTGCCTCATCCAGTCTGACACAAATGCCTCCAAATCCACTGAAGAGTTTCTTGAAGGCCATAAAATCCCAGAGGTACAATGGCCAGAAAGATAGTATTCTGCTTGGTGCAATCACAAGGATGAGAAGCAGGCAACAGCCCACCAAGAGCTGATGTCCAGGCTGATGGGGCTGTGTGGTTCCCTGGCTCCCCCCATGTCTCTGGCTCTCTGGTTCTCCCCAGGCAGAGTTTGCAAGGCAGCACATCAAGTCAGAGAGCAAAGCGAACTCTGTGAGATGCTGTGTTGAGTGGGGATGGCAGGGGTTGGTGTAACTCAGCACAAGAGGAGAGCTGGTTTGTAAAATAGTAGTGCAGATAACCCACACTGTGGGTTCTCACCAGCTTCAGCAAGAGCAGAGGGTGGGTGGTTTGTGTCTGTCACTGTGACTCGTGACCATGTGCAGCCAGAGGGTAATTCCTGGCATTGGTGATGAACACTGAGCACTGGGTCTGGTCAAGCACTGTGAACAGTGATGCTCTCTCCCCTCCAGATTACCCAGGCAAGGGCTGTCCCCGTGTTTCAGATGCTGTGATCACACTGTGGTTTTGTACATCAAGGGACTCTGACATTTACCCCACTGCCTTGCTGGTGTCCTAGGGTTGGCTCAAAGCTCAGCTCCAGGAGAGGAGGAGAAGGAGTTTTGACTCAGTGCCAGAAGGGTTTGAGGGGACTATTAAAATAATGCATCTCTGCTGCTTCACTCGGAGTAATCACTGAGTAGTTCCTCCCACACAGACCCAGCTCAGCCCTCCCACAGGTCTCACAGAATCACAGAACATCAGGGATTGGAAGGGACCTTGAAAGATCATCCAGTCCAATCCCCCTGCCACAGCAGG
>JAOXOE010000784.1:1044520-1057628 GCA_028565055.1 Phoeniculus purpureus | reverse complement strand
AAGGGACCTTGAAAGATCATCCAGTCCAATCCCCCTGCCACAGCAGGACCACCTAGACCAAGTCACACAGGAACATACCCAGGTGGGTTTTAAACGTCTCCAGAGGAGACTCCACAACTCCCCTGGGCAGCCTCTTCCAGTGCTCTGTCACCCTCACCACGAAGAAGTCCCTTCTCATACTGATGTGGAACCCCCTATGTTCCAGCTCACACCCATTGCCCCTTGTCCTATAACCAGATGACACTGAGAAGAGCCTGGCTCCATCCTCCCAACACCCACATATTTATAAACATTAGCCTCCTCCAGATTTTCTAGCCTCTGGCATCTGCGGGTGGCTCACGCGTAGCCCATGCGTACCCCCTGGACACGTACATGCTCAACACGCACCCTCTCAGGCACCATGGCTGGGTCTCTCAGACACAGGATATAATCCCAACACAGCTTTTCACAGCAGCACACGTGTGAGCACACACCCACCCACCACACTTCCTCTCACTGACTCACTCCTCGTTGTCCCGACAGGGAGTTAACTCAAGCCTACAGGGCACCCAGACTTCCCTGCACAGATCCTCATCTTCTGCTGGCAATCTCCTTTAGCCTATGAAGGTGCTTCTTAAACTGGATAAGAAGCTATCATAAAAAACTGAGTGCACTTGTGGTTGGAAAGACCTTGCCCAAGACCTTCTGTAATTGGTTTCCTCTTGTATGGATGGCATTTGCAGCAGATTTCGCAGCACAAGAGCTGGGTTTGACTCTCAGCACTTCTTTCATAATGCAGATGGTGACATTCAAAGCGTAATTGTGAGATCCACTTCTGTGCACGAGGCTGGGAAAGGCTGCGAGTGCTTCACGAGACACCAGTAATCATGAGGTGTGGGAGGAGTGTCAACAGCTTGGAGAGACTCCAGAACAGTAAAAATAATAGAGATTCAAAATTACAGCCTCCGAAGACAACAGTTTAAAAGAATCATCATGTTTCTCCAGTCTGGAAGAGTGGAGCAGACAATTGTTTCTCGTGGGTGCTTTGGAATAATGCGTAGGAGAAGCCATTGTGCTATCTTTAGGGGATGATTGTAGGATGGTTTTGGACTAGATTATCTACAAGAGTTGTAGAATCTCTTTTTTGAATTATTGGGGTGTGGGGAGTGTATGCAGCTCTTCTCAGAGTAGTGCATCCTTGGTCAGAACCTGCTGTTTGAGGACGTTCTTGCAGATTCCCAGCTCCCAGGAATGGAAGGAGGGTGCCCTGACCTGCACTCTGCTTCAAGACGTTGGGTGTGAGTACACGTGCATTGGCACCAGTAGCTGTCATTGGCACCAGTAGCTGTCATTGGCCAAAGGCCCTGGCTTGTAGGCATTAGAAAATGAGTGAAGAACCATTTCCCCCTGTGTCTAGTTCTAGTAGCTTATGTGACTCACAGTTAGAACCTTGAGCTTGGTGTCTCATTTCAGTTAAGTCTGGTTTCATCTCCCAGCCACTGACTCAAGTTATATCTTAATCTTCCAGGCCAGTTACTCAGTTAATTCCCCATGCTCCAGCACAGTTAAACCACTTCACCATCTTTTATAGACTGAGACCACAAATCCTGCTGGACACACTTCTCTTAGATGTTTTTTCCCACCAGCACCAACTGATTCTCATCTTTTATTCAAGGAACTGATAACACTGAGGAAGAAAACCTAAAGTTAAAGCAAAAAATGGAGACATCTGATCTGTAAGACTGTAAAGTTGAAAACACCAACCTACTGTTTGTACCTTTGGTTGTCACCACCTTTAACCAGTCACCATGAACCTTCCCCTTCTATCTTCTCCAGGCTCTTATGGACCCTACATTATTGTTATGGTTGCCTGGCATTAGTGATCCGTTCAATTCACACTGATACCTTCTAGTGCAGGGCTATTTTCCAGATGCTCTGCAGTCCTGGAGAGCTGCACCCAGAACAGGTGTGATCTCACCCAGGGAGAGACCAGTGCAACCAGAACTGAAACTGAGCTGTGAAGTCAGCCGGGGAACATGAGGAAATGCTCAGAGGTCTTCCAAGCTAAGCTTCACTACCAGTTCCTCATTGGCTTAATTCAAATCGGCTTAGCTTTGACTGCAGGAGCTCCCTTGCTGCTTGGGTGGAAGTGTAGACACTCGGGCAGACTGGACTCCCTCCATTACGTCAGCTGCAACCACATCTGCAGCGTGAGAAGAAGAGCAAATCAGGTTTATTTGAAATGGTTTGCTGTCCCATAAAACCCTGTTGCCTGACACTCGCTGTATCGACAGCTCTGCCTTCACTGGCAGCTGGAGCTGATTCTGCCTCTTCTATTGTTTTGACAGGAGTGATGCTGGCTTTCAGTCTCCTTGGGTGCCCTCCCTGCCCTCTTGCTGTGCAGTGACCGCTCCTGTTTTCTAGATGTTTGCCTGGAACTCCCAGAGGAGTAAAAAGTGAACATCTGCGAGACATGGACCTCACTCAGCTCTCTTGGGGCTTTTGGTCCAAGCTACCCAAGTGCTCTCGCACAGCAGATGTGGCACCATGTTCTATATTTGCTTACTGATGATGTAAATACTTCTTTATGTGGGAAAAACAAGCGACAGCCTTCTTTCCAAGCACATTTATTGCCTGTTGTCACTTCCATTTGTAAATACCCTCCTGACAGCAAACGACTACCAAGCTAGTAAGTATGATTCAAGTCCTACTGCTGGGCAATGTGTTGGAAGATAAGCCTGTGTGTGGTTGTCTCCAGGCAGTGCAGCTGCAATTAGTCCCAATCTTCTTTTGGGGATGTCCAAAGTGCTGAGGCATCCGTTGCAGAGAGTACAAAGCTGTACCTTAAGTCTATCCCACAGCCTCAGGCAATGATAAAGATGCTGTTCGGCGTGGTAACCCCCACCATGCCACCCTGCCTGTGGTTACCGTCTGCAGCTCTTATTGCTGGAGACAGAGGAGGATACGAGAATGCAGCATCTCCCACCAATTAGGAACAAACAGCAGGGCTGCTAAAACCCAAACCCTGCCAAGAAACTTGATGGCTTCTTTTATTTTCCTCAGTATCTGAATTGTTCCAGTTCTGTGGCTTTTTTTTTAACTGGGAAAATGAATCTTTTTCGAGGTTTTTATTATGAAGATCAAAACACAAAATGTTCAGGATGAGGCTTCTCCATATTGGAATGACCTGAGGAAAAACTCCAACTTTGGAAGGGTTTGTTCTTGGAGAAAGAGTGAAAACACTAATTGTAATGAAATACTTAAACAAATACAGTGGCTTCAGGGTGTAGATCGTGTCCTCAGTCGGTGACTCCAAAGAGAAGTAGGGAAGTCAGCTAGAGAATCAGGGTTTAGTAGATCCGCATGATCAGCTTCCTAGAGGTATGAGAAAATGGGGTTGAACAGAGATCTCCTGAAAGTTTGTTTAAATGATCTGCTGCAAAATTCTCCACTCTCCCCATCCTGCTGTGGGGAGAGACTGAAGCTGCCACTCCCAAACTTATCACAGCAAAAGAGCTGAATCCAACCTAGTTTCAACCTTCATTTCCCTAATTCTCCTTCCACCGAGTGCAATGGGAGGGAGCAACGAGGCAGTTGTTGCTCTTGGGAGCCCATCCACCTGGTGTTCCTTTCGAATGCACGAACTACTGCCAGCCATCAGCATCACAAGAGGATCAAGAGCTGGCTCAAATACAGTCTTTCTATATAGAACCATAGAATCATTTAGGCTGGGAAAGTATTTAAAGACCATCAGGTCCAACCATTAACCCAACTCAACCAGGCCCACATGTGGCTTGAAGAGGTATACTTAGGCTTAAGTGCATTGCACTTGATGAGCTCTGATCTTCGAGGTATTTTGGAAGGACCTTGGTCTAACCCACTTGTGTCATGAATTACCAGAGCTCACCTTTTCCTTGCTGCCACCCTATTGGCCTGCTTGATCCCAGTTCATGAGGCCACTGCTATGGGGAAATCACACATTTTTCTCTTTTTGCCTAAAAAATCCTTTGTCTCCCTATCACCTTACTCCTAATCACAGGAGTGCCCAGTGCCAAGCAGAATACAGGAGACTTGCAAGTCCCTGTGGTCTCTCTCTGACCTGCGTGAGCCCTGTAATGCAGCAGGAGGTCCAAGTGGCTTTGGAATAGAGCAGAGGCACCAGAAGGACCTTTTGAAACATCTTCTGTCTGTAGGAACTCTTCCTGTGCTTTGAGATCTCAGGAATCTGCCCTAGCTGACCCTCCTTTAGCCAGAGGAGTTGGACTAGATGGGCTGCAGAGATCCTTCTACCCTCAGCAGGTCTGTGACTCTATTACCCCGTATACCTGCTCTTTTCCTCATCTCGTCATTTCATGCCTTTCCCTTCTTACCCTGCCTGCTGGCACAAATGAGCCACTATGCTCAGATCAAGCCACCAGGTTGCTCTAAGTCCTGTCCCCAGTTTGCAAGATGCGCGTAGAACAGCCTTCCCTGCGGCAGTACCTGAGAGATGATGCATCACCTGCCTCCACATCAGACTGTTCAGTAACAGTCCCTGTGTTGGGACAAAGCAGAGGAACTTTCTGCCTGCTCTGCCCACCCCACGCCAGCAGAAAGGCAGCAGCAGTGCCCCCTCACATGGTCTGGCTAATCCAACAGGAATGCGACCAGTGCTCACGCTTGATCCGGACCAAGCTTGCACTGAACAGTCAGCTGAGACCACACAGTTGGCACAGGCTGTTGATGGCTCTGCCGGGCAGCTGCAGCTCATCCCTACTAGCTGTTACAGAAACCCTCCTGTCCCCGAGCCACGTGTGGGCAGATCCATCCCCTGGTCACAGCGAACAAGGTAAAAGCTCAGCTCCTCAAAGTGCAAATGTGCTGCCATCCCCAAGAGAACCAGAGCGTGTGAAATAAAAGGCAAGTTGCAAACCCAGCTGCAGCAGCTGTGGCTGGAAGGACGGTGGGACGCTTTGCTTCTGCTGTGAAGTGTAGTCACTTCAAACCCAGCCTGGAATCTCAGATCAAGTGAAACCTCAGATCAAGTGTTTTTCCTGCTGGAAACATCCCAGGATTTCCGAGTAATCTGGTGTCACACTGCCAGCACACCTGGGCAACGGAGCTATTCCGGAGCTTCATTCTTTTCTATCCTCTTGCTACGTCTGTGAGTAGTTCAGGGTGTCTTCACGTTCACGGCTCGATCAGATTTCTTCTATGAATTGATGGCAGTAGTTTTTCCACGCTGTGATCATTATGCTGGGTAAATCAGACTCCTGCCTTGTTGTGAGCTGTGCTGGAGTTTCGATGCCTGTGCAGCCTCCTGATGCCCTTAGAACCTGAATTAAGAGCTTCAAGAAGCTGCCTCAGCTACAGCTGTGCGGTGCTGGGACTCAGGTTGCCTAATCTATGCCACTTGCAGTTGCTGGAAACAAGGAGTAGATCTCTTCACTGAGACAAATACTATCCCGGCTGCCTTTGTGGGACCACTTGGGGTGTGGGGATGGTGTGCACCTAACACAGGGAAGAGGAAGAGGAGGCACAAGCTAGAGGAGAGCTGTGGGCACCCCTGCAGTGATGCCATGGAGGAGTCTTTGCACAATAGGGAGCAGGAGGGCTAATCTCTCATGCAGTGAGGTGAGCTCACAGCACGTGCAGCCCAATTGTGTGTCCCACCAGCCAACCCAAGTGTGAAACACCAGGGCTGCAAATGCACCAGGGCTCCAGACGCCTACCCAATCTCCTGCTGAAATAGTTGGGGATCTGAGATAGGAGTGATTATTTCTCTCTACAACTGCCTAAAAGGAGGTTGTAGCGAGGCTGATGCTGGTCTCTTCTTCCACATTACTAATGATAGGACAGGAGGAAATGGCCTCAAGTTGCATCAGGGGAGGTTTAGATTGCAACTTAGGAAGAAGTTCTTTACAGAGAGAGTGACTGAGCACTGGAACAGGCTGCCCAGGGAGGTGGTGGAGTCCCCATCCCTGGAGGTGTTTAAGAACCAAGTAGCTAGAGCACTTGGGGCCATGATCTAGGGATTAGGGAGATGCTGGGCTGAGGGCTGGGCTTGCTGATCCTGGAGACCCTTTCCAGCCATGATGATTTGATAGTTCGATGGTCTTGGTGCAGCCACCCATTCAAGAGAGCTAAGAAATGATGGCAATGTCTGCCACACGACCCCAGAAAAACTCCTGCAAGAGAACAGAAGCCCACGGAGGACATTCAGTGCACGTGGAGGGGTGAATACTAAATTGATGTACAAGGCGGAGCGGAACTGCTGGCAGCAACTGGAGGTTGCTTTAGAACAAACTAGAAAGAAAGAAATATTAAAGGTGTGGTGGAAAATGGAATTCCATGCAACAAGGAAATTGCTCTAAAATAATTCAATCTGCTCTTTAAATGCTCAATGTATCAGACAGCAAGTTGCCGCAGAGTGGCTTAGAAATATATTTAATTGAAGAAAAAAATCCTATAGTGAAGATAAGTGTTTCCCTCTTGGCAGAGAGCTCAAGAAAATTCACTAAACAAAGAAAAGTGTTGTCTGGCAATAAATGTAATTCAGATGAACAGGTTTAAGGTAGAAACCAACAATAACTGCAGGCTGCAATGCCTAAATGTGCTGACACTTCCCATTGTGAGACCCAGTTTTCCCTATTGGATAATTTTGCTACCGAAATTCACCTGGTTTGCAGCTCTCCCAGGCAGGATCTGCTTCAGACTGGCTTGGAAAAATTGCTGCTGTGGATCAGCACCAGGGGTTAGGTCTTTATGGACTTCTCAGCCCTGGCTCTGACAGCAGCGCACGCGAGAGTGGCACCGTGTTCTGTTCCTCCAAAACGTCTTAAAAATCAGGAACTTAATCCAAACTTTGAATTAAAAGGCAAGTGGATCTCTACAGGGAGGAATCTGAAAAAGGCGGTGAGGAGGTTATCTGTTGGCCACACGGCCGAAGAGCCCCAGCTTTCCGGCCACTGAGGACGGTTGCGTGATATCACCGCACAAAGTCAGGGGATTCTAATGCCATGTAATGCCAGATTTTCCATTTTAGCCTGGGAGAGAAAAGATTTGTAAAAATATGGCTGTTGCACTACAGTTTAGTTCGGAATATTTACTGCTGTTTATTGCCATCACGTTTAGAGCTTCAGCGATGGAATCTCCCATTTCGGGTTTGTTATGGCTATTCCATGAGGGTCATCAGCTGCATCCACAAACGGGTTCTGGTGCCTAAATATCTCCATTTGTTTTGAAATACAATCCATGGCCTCCCCCAACACTCACAAATGCTCTGCTTAGCTGTCATCTTCTGGAGATACTCAGACCTTTTGCTCCATGTCCTGTCACCGCCTCTGTGCATACAGCCCTGGTTGGACTCTGCTTCTGGCCAAAACTGCCTGTATCTGATCCAGGCACATGTCCAGAGCTTTCCCAACTCTGCCAAGAGATGACCAGAGGAAGACTCTAAACCCAACAGACAGAGCTCTGCAAATGTCTTCTATGTCTAGAACAGTGCTCTGGCGTGGGCAGGTCAACGTGTTCAAGGCTATTTTGGCCTCCTACACTGGATAAGATGCTAACTGATTGGGACCAAAAAAGGCTGAGACTGTTTTGCTTGCAATTCTATGGCTTTGGCCTTTGCCAGAGACTGAGGATAGCCAGGTTAGCACCCTCCATCTTTGGTGGCCCAACACTGGAGCGGGTTGCCCAGGCAGGCTATAGAGTCTCCGTTGTTGGAAATATTCAAAACCCAACAGATCCCAGACCTGAGGGACCTGCTCTAGCAGGACAGGTGATCTCTGGGCTCCTCTCAACCTCAGTGACTGCAGCACTTCACAGTTACCTCAAACTCTTGTCTTCTAAAGACCTACATCCCGTTGAGGGAGCGAAGTGATGAGACCCTTTGTTTTACAGAGAGATGAATTCTCACAGCGGTGGTGCTCTTGTGAAAATCATAACCATTAGATGACAGAACTCTGCTATAACATGGTCCAAATACAATCCTGTTGTCTGCTGGTGTTCTTGTGTACAGAAGAGCTCCAGTCCTGTGACCATGTGGATATATCCTTCACCTGACATGTGTTAGATGAAGTTTCAGTGCAGATCTGATCTCCTCTCAGACAAACATTTTCTAGTCTGTTCTTCAGAGGGCTGCTGACCTCCAAACGCAGCTGAGACTCTTTTCAAGCAGTCATGTCCATTAGAAGAGCACAAACTGGCACTGGGAGCTTGAGGTGTGCTCCGGACCAGCCCCCAGCAGCAAACAGTAGTGCCCTGTTAACAGAAGTTAGTTGTTCGAGGGAATGCCTGTTCTTACCACCATGGAGTCACAAGAGACCTCTGCACTGCTGCTGAGAATTTCAAAGGGATCCATGGGCAGCTGTGGGTGCAGGCATGTGGGTTCGGTCTGTTTGCAAATGAAATTCAGCAACTTACCTCTGCCAGGGTAATTATACTCCTACGAGCACAGCTCCTCGCATGAGCACTTGCTTGCAGCTTGCTTTTCTGTTTTACCTTGTGCTGTGTTCAAGGGAAAGCAAAGACACTGCAAACAGCATCTGTAGAAGGAAACGTGGGTGGGAGTTGGACTGGTGAAATTATAATGGCAGTATAATTGTCCTGATCGATTGTCCACGTAAAACAGACTTCAGAAGGACTGACTGGTTAAACTGTGTAAGCCTCAGCCTGCACTCTGGTGGTGCCTCTGTTCACCAGTCAACGCAATGAACACAGGCAATTAAGGTGCACCAGAAACCTGGTTACTCTTCCTAAAGGCATTTCTCAGCGTCCAAATGCTTGGTTTGCAAAATTAATGAGCCACTGGAGTCCCCTGGTACAAATCAGCACATCCTGACTGACTTCAGCTGAAGTCCTCTTATCCTTCCCAGCTAGAGGCTGGGTCCTCTGTCAGCCACGGAAGCAGAATCATGGTTATTTTCAATATTTACAATTTGATCCTAGAAGTTAATTTAGACCAATGTAACCAGTGATTGGATTAAACAGCAGCTTCGGCACAACCGCAGGCACTCAGGCGACCATAGAAATGGCAGTTTGCTGCAGCGTGAGCTCTGCGTAGCGAGGTTCAATGCCCGACCATAACAGCCAGGCTTACAGCCCCCAGACTTCATCCGAGCAAATGTCTTCCCAGAAAACTTGCATAAAACCTGCAGGATTTAGCCCACCCCCCCTGAAATCAGGAACAAGTGCTGCCTCCTCATTAGCAGTAGGAGATAATAGTAGCTGTGGTACATTTGCCGTTTGCTGGGTGAATACCATTTAAATATATAAAGGATTCTGGTACTTGATTGTTCAGCAGCAGCAAGCGAATGGATGTCAAGTCCTTTGCTCACAACTGTGTTGGCTAATGCTGCCCTCAGGGGGTGAGACTCTTTCTAAGACCTGAACTGTTTACGGCTGATTTGAGTGAAAGTGATTTGCTCAGAAAACCTCCCTGTATTTAGTGGGAGGTATTAAAGGGACGGCCCTACTCCTACAAAGGACCCGATTTCAATTCTGTTACCAGCATTTTGTTCCATAAAAATGTTGTGAAGAGGGAGAGCAGAAGACGTGGTGCCAGAGAGCAGGAGAGCCTTGCCCCAGCAGCAGTGTGACCTCCCCCAGCTTCATCACCCTGCCCATCGGGTCCTACACCGGCACCCGTGCTCTAGTTTGCAGGGAATTTGTCACTCCAGAAAAGGGAAGAGCTTAGGAGCTGGATTTGGTCCCTAGCTGCTGGCTGCCTCCATCCCCAGGACTGCTGGCCTTCCTCAGATGCACATTTGGGAGCTATCATTCAGACAAGATCATGGAGCAGACACTCCTGAAGGGTCTGCAAGGGCAGGCAGATAACAAGAGGATAATTGGTGGCAGTCAACACAGCTTCACAAAAGACAAGTCTGGCCTGACCAACTTGGTGGCCTTTTACAATGGGATCACGGCCCTGGTGGACAAAGGCAGAGCAACAGACATCATCTACCTGGACTTGTTTAAGCATTTGACACTGTCCTGCATGACGTCCTGATCTCTGAAACAGAACAATATGGATTTGATGGATGGACCGCTCATTGTGCAAGGAGCTGGCTGGCTGGTTGCACCCAAAGGGCTGTGATCAATGGCTCAGTGTCCAAATGGGGAGCTGGGATGAGAATCATTTAGGTTGGAAAAGATCTTTAAGATCATCAAGCCCAACCCTGTACCGTGCTCTGCTAAATCCACTGTTAGATCCAGCACTAAACCCTGTTCCTCAACACCACATCTAGGCAGCCTTTGAACACATCCAGGGATGGAGATTCAACCCTCTCCCTGGGCAGCCAGTTCCAAGACCAGACAACCCTTTCAACTGAAAACTTTTTCCTAATATCCAATCTAACCTTCTTCTGGTACGAGAAGAGACCAGTGTCTCCAGTTATGCACGAGAAGAGACCAGCGTCCACCTCTCTACAGTGTCCCTTCAGGTAACTGTGGAGAGCAATGAAGACTCCTCTCAGACACCTCTTTTCCAGGCTAAACAGCTTCATTTTTCTCTGTCACTCCTGCATAGAACCTGCATTCCAGACCCTTCACCGGTCTAGTTGCCCTTCTCTGAACCCGCTCCAGCACCCTGATGTCTTTCTTGTACTGAGGTGACCAAAACTGAAGCCAGTACCCAAGGTGGGGCCTCACCAACAGCAAGTACAGAGGGACAATCACCTCCCTGGGTTGCTGGCCACAGTATTTCTACTTAGGAACCGTCTCAAACGCTGTGAAGACCACCAGGGTCTCTTAGGGGAGTGCATACACTTGCAATAAGGTGTCCAAACCATTTAGTGCCCCTTTGCCATTCACTAAATGAGCCAAGTGCAGTCAGAGATCACAACTAAAACTGGTGTTAAGTGGAAAGTCCTCACCCTTGAGTATTTGCAAGGGCTTGTAAGAGAGGATATCGATATACAGAGACGTGTGGATTTGTATTCAACGGGAGAGAAGCGTATGCTGTTTATTCCATTTCATTCTAAAACTGGGCAAGATGTTGCATGGCCAACAATAGGTTTGTACACCTCTCCTTCAAGGACATGGCTGGAGTGGGTTCAGAGGGACAACGAGGGTTTAGTCTGGAGAAGAGGAGACTCACGGGGGATCTTCTCCCTCTCTACAACTCCCTGAAGGGGAGGCATTCATTATTTAGCTCAACAGCTCCCTGAAGGCAGGTTGTAGTCAGATGGGGGTCAGGCTCTTCTCCGAGGCAACCAGCACCAGGATGAGAGGGTAGGGCCTGAAGCTGCCAGAGGAGGGTTAGATTGGATGTTAGGAAGCTCTTCCTCACAGGAAGGGTGATCAGACCCTGGAATGGGCTGCCTAGAGCAGTGGAGGAGTCCCCATCCCTGGAGGTGTTGAAGGACAGACTGGCTGTGGCCCTTAGCACCGTGATCTAGTTGATGAAGTGATGTCAGGTCCTGGGCTGGGCTGGATGAGCTGAGAGGACTTTTCCACCCTCAATAATAACAATAATAACTTCAGGAAGTATATGGGACGTGTGGCATAGTGGAGAGTGAAGGCAACTAGAAGTCTAGAAATTTGTGGGTTGTTTAAGCTACAGTAGAGGAGAAGGGTTAGGGAGAGACCCAGTAGTGCTGACAGTGTCTTCAGAGAGGTCTTCTCCAGTCTGTGGGATAGGCAAGACGAAAACTGGGAGCTGGATTTGCTCCAAGGATGATTTGAGTCAGCTTCTTGGAAAGCCTTCCTGAGGACAGCTAAGCACACAAGCTGCTTGTGCTGACAGCGGCTCAGCTTGTCTTTGTTAGTCTTGTAGAAAGACAAACTTCTCATGGGTTTCACATCAACTGAGCGCATCTGGCCCTAGGGCAGAGGATGGACCGGTGACCCTGTGGCTGTAATTGTGAAGCACTCAGTTGTTTGCCAGCCATCACCATGATAGTCACCCTTGCATGAGTGGCTCTAACGTTTGGCTCCAGCAGGAGAAACACCTGGGACTTGAGTTACCAATCGGATCAATTCCGCAGCAACAGGACGATGAGGAAGGGTGGGGATGCTGCAGGAGAGCTGTTGGCCCAACGTGAAAATGCATCGGTGCTGTTCAGGGAGACATCGAGCGACCGTTCAGCAGGAGCACAGAGTCATTTGGAAGAAGCCTACGGACTTCCAGCAAAAGCCTCATGTCTTGCAGCGCACACGCAGGCCAAGCTGAATGCCCTTCACAGAGCAAGGACGCCAAAGTGTTTCAGATGCAGAATTTAAAGCATTTTTAATGATCCATTCTTTACTCGCATTCATTATTTAGCTCTGACTGCTTCAGGAACCTGTCTATGCCTCCTTGTTCTTAAAGACAGACACAGATGCTGAGGTAGAAGGTTTTCGTCTTGTATTCACATCGAGTTGACCTCTGTCTCTCCTCCTAGCATAAGCACTGAATTACAGGACAACAGAGTCCTGCTCTGCTCTGAAGAGAACAGTGATTAAAGCTTTTCCTACCACTGATAAATGGGTGTCATCGAAGTTCTCTTTATCTCACTGGGCATCTGCACCTGGCTAATCTCTTGGCATCATGGATGGTATTTCAAAGCTTATCCCATTTTGTCATGAATGGTAGCTCCTCAGAGTTCACCCCACTCCCCCCCTGTGCTACCCTCAGACCTCATCCAGCACTCAGCTACTTTTGATAGAGACAGACCAGCTCTGCAGAAATACTTCTGTTTCTATTAGCACTCTGAGAGGGATGCATGGCCCTACCTCCTGGAGGAGCTCTTACCAGACCATATGTGGGGCCAGCCTAGTTCTGGAGGGGCTGAATGAAGAACAGGTGCAGGGATGTCTGTTCTTCATTCATGTGGGGCTGGGGATGTCCTTTGCTGTTGCAGGAGTGGTACCTCTGCACAGCGTGGTGCCGACAGAGTCCGTGAGATGCAGTGACAGATGTACTAAACAGTGACTGCTCAGGAGGGACCAAGCTCAGCTGGAGACATCATTGTGTCAGAGTTACCAGCACCACGCACTGAAAGCAAAACCACCTTCAAATTTTCTGCCACAAAGGCTCATCAGACGGGGATGAGTCCTTCAACCAGTCCAGTTTTGGTCACCACAGTACAAGAAGGACATTGAGGTGCTGGAGCGAGTCCAGAGAAGGGCAACGAAGCTGGTGAAGGGGCTGGAAGACATGCCCTAT
>JAOXOE010000784.1:986290-1029579 GCA_028565055.1 Phoeniculus purpureus | reverse complement strand
TTCTTGTGGACAACAAGTTCTCCATGGAACAGCAGTGTGCTCTTGTGGCCCTGAAGGCCAATGGAACCCTGGGATGGGTCAAGAAGAGTGTATACAGCACATCAAGGGAGGTGGTTCTCCCTAGCTACTCTGCCCTGGTGGGGTTACATCTGGAATATTGTGTTCAGTTCTGGGCTCCCCAGTTCAAGAGGGACAGATATCTGATTGAGAGGGTCCAACAGAGGGCCACAAGGATGATGAGGAGACTGGAGCACCAGTCTAATTCCAGAAAGACTCAGGGACCTGAGGCTTTTTAGTCTGGAGAGAAGACTACAAGGGCACTTAATCACTGTCTATAAGTCCATGAGGGCTGGGTGTCAAGACAAATGAGACAATCTCTTTTCACTTGCGTCCTGTGATAGAATAAGGAGTAATGAATATAAGTTGGAGCACAGGAAGCTCTGTCTCGATATGAGGAAGAACTTACTCACTGTAAGACTTACCGAGCACTGGAACGGACTGCCCAGGGAGAGTGTGGAGTCTCCTTCTCTGGAGACTTTCAAGACCCATCTGGATGTGTTCATGTGTGACATGCCGTAGGTTCTGTGGTCCTGCTTGAGCAGGGGAGTTAGGCTAGATGATCCCTGGAGGTCCCTTCCAACCCCTAATGATCTGTGTGTATATAATACTCCTGGCACATTATTCTGGATCACTAAATCCAGAAAGAATTTTTCTTAAGAAACTGCTATAACACAAATCAGGTACTTGCAACCCTAACTAGGGCAAATATCACTAAATAGAACTGTACCTACAAGGAGGAGGAAAAGGTTCTGTACTAGTGACGCATCATGACTAATCAAGGTGGTTAACACTTCCTTTCATGTGTATACCCTGTAGGACAGATGTGCTGGGGTTTGGATTAATGTGTAACCACCTTACATGGTTTAAGTTCTCTGCATTTATTTATTGACCTGCCGCTTGTCACTGAACAGCTGAAAATGTACACAGCCTCTAGAATCTCTTGGTTTTATCTTCTTGATTAAAAAAAAATTAATAGATTAATAGATGTGCTCCATGTTTTAGGAGACCTACTGACAAGAAAATTGCTTAAAAACAAAAGGATGACTTTGGAGTCAACTAGAAATTTGTAACTAGCCTGGAGGAGACTCAAGAGAAGGGTACCCAATCACTCTCAACAACTACCTGAAGGGAGGTTGTAGTCAGATGGGGATTGAGCTCTCTCCCAGGCAACTAGCAACAAGACAAGAGGGCAGGGCCTGAAGCTGCAACAGGGGAGGGTTAGGTTGGATGTTAGGAAGCCCTTCCGCATCGAAACGGTGATCAGACCCTGGAATGGACTGCCCAGGGCAGTGGTGGAGTTGCAATCCCTGGAGGTGTTGAAGGACAGCCTGGCTGTGGCCCTTAGTGCCCTGGTCTGGCTGATGTGGTGATGTCAGGTCCTGGGCTGGATGAGCTCAGAGGGCTTTTCCAGCCTCAATCATTCTGGGATTCTATTGAGGGTGGAGTTATTTTCCCTAAAGAGAATTGGAAAAATGATCAAGAATAAGAGCAGGTTTGGGAAGAGAGGAACAGCAGCATGGGAGCACGTTGGTGTCAGTCAAGAAAACACTTGTCAGCTCTGTGTCCAAAAAAGGTTTGTCCTGCCGAACAGGAACTCTGAGCCTGGTCATGGGGGACACGGAGCAGTCTGAAGGGCCCCCTGTGGTCCCTGCCCTGTGCTTCCAGAAGCCTCACAAGCCTCAAAATACTCACAGCGTCGTACAATTAGGATTCAGTTGGAGCCTGCTTAGCCCTCCATCTGAATGTGAGCTGAGGTTTGTCAATTCAGCAAACCCCACACTCCCATGAGAATTCCACCCTCTGTGGCTTTTCTACCTTTCCTCACCCTAAGTTGTGATCCTTGTGTTCCCCCCGAACTATTTTCTTATATGACCCTGGACGTCCTTTCCAGCCAGGATGATTCTGTGATTCTGTGGTCTGGTCCACCCCAACCTCACCTGTACATCCTGCCACTGCTCCACACCTCATCCCAAACCCTCTCCTGAATTTTCTCAGCCAACTAGTCTCGTTTTTGCACTAGCACACTCTTCTTTCTCGTAGAAAAAGCTCTTTGCTCAGCCCAGAGTCTCCCCTCTCTGCATTAGCTGCAGGTTCACGGGAGGATGGTAGGACCTCTCCACAAAGCACCAAAGCCTTTCCTCACACGTTCTTCCTGCGCCCGCTCCTCCCTTCCTCACGCTCGTTTTGAGACTCCCTCGACGGAGTTTTGTGAACACAGAGCAAACCACAACAGCAGAGTTTTGTGAATCAACTCGTGTGATGCCAGTGCATCTGTCCAGCAGCCCGAACCTCCTGATTATTAACAAGGCCACAAGAGAAGGTTGATCCCATTGTTTGCCTCTGTCCCCATGTGAAAAACTGCTGCACAAGTTGCCTCTGCCCCCAGAAATCACCTGGGTGGTGAAGCAAAGCTCCTGAGCCAGTTCTGTTTTCTGATACGTCGGGTTCAGCCTCTGGGTATCAGTGCTGCTACTGTTCTGACTGCTGAGCATCGTGTGTGACGGGGCAGCTGGCTGTGATGCAGTCACCCTGCTCTGGCAGAGTGGGTTGGACTTAGATGATCCCTCGAGGTCCCTTCTAACCTGCAGCAGTCTGTGATTCTGTGATGCACAGGCTCCCCCCCAGGCACATGCAGGGTGGAGGGTTTTAAAGCCAGACAGAAGGGATTTGGTGTCCACTGATGTCTCATGGCCCTGAGGCCATGGCAGGTCGCATTTTGTAGAGACACAGAGTCAGTGAGGTTAGAAGAGACCTACAAGATCATCAAGTCAAACCGTCAACCCAGTGCCACCATGCTCACTGCTCCATGTCCCCCAAGGCCACGTCTACTCATTTTTGAACACCATGACCTCCCTGGGCAGCCTGTTCCAATCATAGAATCACAGTGTCACCCAGGTTGGAAGAGAACTCCAGGGGTCACCCAGTCCAATCCCCCTGCAGGGAGCAGGGACATCCTCGGCCAGATCAGATTGCCCAGAGCCCTGTCCAGCCTCCTCCTGAGTATCTCCAGCGATGGGGTCTCAACTCCCTCTTCCAGTGTTCAGCCCTCCTCCTGCTTAAGAGCTTCTTAGCATCCCGTTCCAGTCTGCCCTTCTCTAATGTGAAACCATTGCCCCTCGTCTTGTCACTCCAGGCCTTCCTAAACAGTTCCTCTGCAGCCTTCTTGTAGCCCTCCTCAGGGACTGGAAGGTTGCTATTAGATCTGTCAGAGTCTTCTCTTTTCCAGGCTGAACAACCCCAGCTCCCTCAGCCTGTCCTCACAGCAGAGGCAATGCTTAAGCAGTAAGGATTTCTTGCAATCACCTCTCCAGCTCGATCAAAATATTGCAGCTGGAGCATTAACTTCTGCAAAGGGCTGAGTTAACCAAATCCTTGTGCAGGGAGGACCTCAGACTGGCCTTTGGTAGCTCTTGTTGCAGCAACCTCAGGTCACTCAGGACCTCACTGCTTGCTGGGGTTAGGTCTCTCTCATGGTGTTAACACTTCCAGCAGGAACCCTGGCTGCTTGCAGGGTCTTGAGAAACAATCAGAACAAAAGAAATAAAAAATTAATTTGTTTTCACACTGGGATTGTTCTCCCCCAAAATTTCTGCTAAGTGCTGACCCTCTGAAACCCAAATCAGGAGCAAGTCCCATTGCTTGATTAACACGTGGATGCAGGGGGAGAATGGAGGAGAGGGAACCACACAGGACAGCCACTGGACCAGCTGCAGTGTCTATCTTTGCCCCTGTTTCTGTGAATATTATCATCTTATTAAAAGGGGGACAAATAATTAATTAACCAATTAATTAAAGTTTATTTGCTTTTTATTCTGGTTCAACTGGCAGTTTAAAACTAGTAGCTGTACTACAAAACTAGTAGTTGGCATAGTAGCTAAGACAGCAGTAATTAGGAAGGTGCTCAGGTAGATACTGGGATTCTAAGATGAGCTTTGTGACTTAGAGTGAGAAAGAAGGAAACCAGAAGCTCTCATCTACTCTCACCCCACTGCTGTCCTGGTGACCCCTTACAGGGTGGGCACGGACACCCCTAGAGGCCATCCACCAGGTCTTCACTGCACCTCGTGCAAGGGAAAAGCTTCACTAGACTGAAGCAGCGAAGGGCTTCCTGAGTGTGGGGAGAGGGAGACACCCGAGGCTACAGCCTGGCGAGTGAGTGATGCGCAGCGGAGGGCGTGGGAATTGCTGGGGTCACTGCCCAAAGTGGTGTTTTTCTCCTGCCAGGGAGCTGCTGACGGGGTGGGGAGAGGGTTGTGTCAGGGGGTGCAGGTTGCCCGTGCAGGGGTGTGCTGGGTGTTCCCTGCCAGCCCTTGTGTGTAAAGCCGACAAACCCACTAATTAGAATTTCCTCTCTGCGTTTGGCTTTGGAAAAAGAAATAAATTAAAAATGTATAAGGCCCTCTGTACCGCCAATGTATATTTCATTGCCGTGTAATTGGGATCTTCATTAGTTCCCCGCGTGGCGGAGTGACAGACTTTTCACGTGGTTCAGGCTCTAACGCTTTGCGATGCTCTCCGCTCGGTTCTAGCCCGGGATGCTCCTTCCCCAGCGCAGGCAGCGCTCCCTAACAAGGACCCGGGTATCTTTTTGGGGGATACTCCCCACTCCACTGTCACTGACAGACAAGAGTCTGATTGCAGAGGTGGGGGGAGCTGGGGGCGGGGGGCATGTGGAGATGGAGAAAGTATTAATTATGCTAATCCCAAGCCCCGGGGTATAATTGCTGCTGCTGCTGCTGCTGCTGCTGCTGCTCTCAAACAAAACGCTACTGTTATCTAAATTACTGAAGTGGGAAAAGTGCAATCCGGTTTAATTTAGCAGGGGTGCTCCTGAGCAGAGCTGGGCTGCATAGGGGAAGCGCAGCAGGGGCTCTCAGCACTGCTGCTGTTCCCTTGGCTGGAAGGAGCAGAGATCTTGGGGAAGAGCTGCAGGGGAAGCTGACCCAGCTCACAGACAGGAGGCAGATATGAAGCTGGAGTAAACATCAGGGAGGAATTCCGGCCACTGATCCTGTAAGGAAGATTCCCAGACCTACTATCTTTCCCTTTTTCATAAAATCACAGACTGGTTTGGGTTGGAAAGGACCTTTAAAGCCCCTCCAGTCCCACCCCCTGCAATAAGCAGGAACATCTCCCACCAGAGCAGGTTGCTCAGAGCCCCAAGGTTCAACTTGACCTGGGAAGGTGCCAGGGATGGGGCTTCTACAGCCTCTCTGGGCAACCTAGACCAGAGTCTCATCGCCCTCAGCACAAGAAGTTTCCCTAGATCTGGTCTGAATGTCTCTTTTTTAGTTTAAAACCATTGCCCCTTGTCCTTGTTCCCTGAGGAACCTGAAGAAGGCTTTTCCCTGCAAGTCGCTCCGAGCAGCTCTCGACCAGGCAGGTCTCGCTTTCTGCCTGATGGCTTTTAGAGCTGGTAACTGGCTGATGAGTGCCCTGTGCTGAGGGCAAGGACAACTGCATGTGTGTGTGGATTTACACTGGCAGCCCAGAAGGGCACAGTTTTAGGCTGGGAGTGGTCAAAAGTTACTCCATCCCCCTTTGGGATGTTAAAAATCAGTTTCATGGATGTTCAGCCTGGGCTTTGGGCATCACGTCCCTCAATACAGCAGCATCAACCTGAACTGGGAGTGCTGGGCATCTCACCCAACAGCCCCTCTCCAGGTCTTCCTTCACCCCAGCTCATCAGGCTGTTGTACCTCCAGACTTCGTCATAACTGAGATCAGATCTGTGGAGACCTGATTTCCCACCTCCAGGCATGAGAAGTGTGGAGGAGGGGAGGCAGAGCTGGACACTTAGTGGGAGGAAAGTGAGTCGTGACAGGTTCTGATCACAGAGGTGGTGAAAAGCATAGACCAGTCTGTGAGCAGGCTGGGTCACCTGTACAGCTGAGGAGCTTCATCCATCCAAATCTAACAGACTGCTGGAAACATCAGAGACCGTTCACTGGGTGAGATTTGGATGCCTTCAAGAGACACATGTGGCGAACACTCCATGAAAAGCTCTGGCCCTTCAGTTATTATTTTGAGTGAGTTTGGGTGTGGTGGGTTCTAATGTCCTGACACATCACATCTCTCAATTTGTTGTGACAAGCTCTTAACACAAAAGAGACAACAGGGTTCTTCAAGACACAGGGACACAGGGATTTCTGATCAGCCCTGACTCTGCTCACCAGGATTAAACAGCCTGGTAGAAGGAGCTTTCAATGCAGCAAACAGCGTGAGGAAAGGAAGGGGAAATCAAGAGACTGTGCAGACGCTGGCCCTATCCTCAGAGCACGATGCTTATGCAGTGATTCACAATGAGCTCATTAGAACGTGGAGTTACTGGGGGAAAAGCTCTCTGCACCAAGAAACGCTCTCACATCCCCGTCGGATCAGAAGTGCTGCCAGCACTCATTTTAGAAAATGCATTTTTTAATTCTAAAAAATGTTGACAAATATGTGTCCCAGTTTTTGAAAGGCTGAGCACACCAAACAGTTCACGCTCTGAGCAGAGCAGAGATCAGCTCTTAACCGCTGTTGTGAGAAGTTCTGACTCAATTAGTGCTTCTGTTAAAACACCTGCCTGGGAAGCCTGGTGCTGCGGAAGTCACTACGGGGTAGGAGGTTGGGAGAAGGGAGATGACTCCATTTTCACATGGACTTCCACGGAAAAGCCATGGCGTGATGGGGTACAAGTTACTCCTGGGAAGGTTCTGACTGGACATAAGAGGAAAGTCTTTCACAGCAAGGACAATCAGCCATTGGAATAGTGTCCCCAGGGAAGTGGTGGAGTTCCCAGCACTAGACACTTTTAAGAGGTTCTGTGCCAGCTTGTCTTGATCGGGCTTGGCCAAGAAAGGTTGGACCATATGATCCTCGAGGTTCTTTCCAACCTGTTGCTCTGTGATCTTATGGCAGACCCATCCTCGTTATTGCCCGTCCCTGCCAATGGTCACCACGGGATGCTGAGAATTGTAGAATCATTCAGGCTGGAAAAGATCCTTGGGATCATCATCATCAAGTCCAACCATTAACCCTGCTCTACAGAACTCTCATCACTAGGCCAGATTCCCCAACACCACATCTGAATGATCTTTGAACACCTCTAGAGATGGTGACTCAACCTCCTCCCTGGGCAGCCTTTCCTCACCCTAACCCAATCGTTCTGGGGAGAAGTTTTTCTTAAGATCCAACCTGAACGTCCCCCGGTCTCTGTAAAGATCAACTCTTCATACACCTTCATAACATAACTGCGTGGCTCCAGCCCGTACTCAGCACGGCAGGACACGTTCCACACCTTGCATTAGCTCCTCCTGACCTTCCAGAAGAGGCTGCTCACACACACACTGATCGCTGGGCATTGCTCTGGGCTGCCCTGAAAGCCCTGCAGTGCCTCTGGGTGGTTCTGTATGATGTGAGCAGCTGGGAAAAACCAAGGCTGGGCTTATAACTTAACAACTGGTGTTGAAACCAGTGAATTCCACTGGCTGGGACGATCCCCTGGCGCTGTTTGATTTACTGTGGTGGACAGACTCCCCTGACTCCAACAGCACTCTCCTGAGACACACACGCTATCGACAGCTTTTTGGAGATCCAAGCCCTCAAGGCTGCATCTGTTCTTGCCTCCAGGATCTAGAAGCGTTCTGTTGGTCAGTCTTGGATGAGACAACATCCTGTTCTACCTTCTGATTTTGCTCTCTATTGTCACATCCCTCAGCTCTCCTTGTGGAAAACCAGGATTCCTGCTCACAGCTTTCCACACTTCCCCTCCAACTCTTTTTAGTGTATTGGAAAGAAATCCTCCACCTTTTACTTTCCAGTGCTTAGGTAAGTCGGAGTGATGTGTTTTCCAGCACAGTTCATAGGCTGCAATTTCATTTCTTCACTCATTCATAGCTCTTTGGAAAACACCATCTGGTCCTGATGGTGAATTTTTAGTACTGAATTTTTAATTTAACACCTAAAACATAAAGAAGTTCCTTGTACTCAACCCTTGCAATGAAAATTTCCCTCATGGTTCATTACTAAATCCCCCTGTTTATTTATTTTCCTGCTGTGCCCTTTCTTTCACAGCTGTCCCACTGAACTCTGCCCTTCCGTGGGCTGTACTAGCCCTGTGGCACACACTCACCTTCTAATGCCTGCAAGAAGTTGTTATCACTAGTTTTTACGTCTCTAGCAAGCTCCTTCTCCAGCACAGCTCTGGCCCACGTTGACGTGATTCTGCATCAGCTTCCCAGAGTCTATTTTCCTCAGCTGACAGGCATCCTTTTAGTTCTAGTCACTTCTTTCATGCTGCCATAAAACCACGGCCAGGATGGTTTTGTCCCATTTCACGTTTTCTAATAGCGTTCCAGAGCTTCTAATGCAGCGTCTCCCAAAAGTGTCTTCACCACCTTCAATCATTTCGCCCTTCTAGCCTTGCCCTTTACACTCCCTTTCAACTAGTCTCCTCATCGTGTCTGTAGTTTCACTTTAAACCTTACGACAGTGATTCGTGCTCCTTCCCCCCTCTCATACAGAGTACTGCACCTCAGTCGATCACAGTCACTCTTATGGAGCTCCTTTTGATGATCAGACCTTGAACCAGATCTCCTGGACTGTTCAGTACTAAATCAAAGGTTGCTTCTCCTCTTTCCTGTTGTCTGAAGAAGCTGCCTGAAAATGTAGCCCCAGCACCTCACCCCTTCATAACAGTCACTAGTCACCATGGGGGTAACCTCTTATTTTCGTGTTCTCACCCCTTAGAGACCAACCAACATCACTTGGTGCTTGATGACCCCGTGCACCATCATGGAGCTACCACCCACCCATAGAGCAGAGTGTTCTGCCACTGTGCTGCTTCTTCCCTCACAGGTATGAAGCATCAGTTCACAGCACACTTGTCGATACAGTGAACTTCTTCACCTTATCCACCTTTCAGACCGTCCTAGTTTCTCTTCTCCGTTGGTGCAAACAACTCTCTAGTTGTACAAGTGCAGATGTCAGACTGGCACATCATAATCCCGGCCTGATGTGAGCACTTGCAGGTGGAGCAAAGCAACCTTCCCTTACTCCTGCTCACCTCTGTGCTAACACGACATTAACTCTTCAGCTTATATGTGCCCACACTGGTCATCAACCCATTTTTGAGTCCACTCTTTTCCAGGAGGTCCTTTTTTGCCATTAGCTGGATGAGCTCACACTTGGCTGTTCGTTCATACCCGTGGATGGACCCCTGGACACTGCCCACTCAAGTATCTGACTGCCTCCTCAGGTGTGTTGCAAACATCTGCTGCTTCTCAAACCGACAGCTGGACTGTTTGTCAGGATCTGATTGCTGAAGAACGATTGCTGCCCAAAGTTTGTTGGTTGTCTACGTGTTGTGGTACCGTTATTTTGCCCAGGGGTTGTGCCAGGCTTCCTAGAAATAGCTGCTGCCCCAGCTTGACTATTAGCACAGCACTCCTGCACCACGGATTAAAAAATCACTGAATCATAGAATCATTTAGAGTGGAAAAGAAATTTTGGATCATCAAACCCAAGACCGAAATCCCAACTGAACCAAGTCCACCACTAAATTATGTTATAGGATCATAGGATCATAGAGTGTGTTGGGCTGCAAGGGACCATTAAAGGTCATCTAGCCCAACCCTCCTGCAGTGAGTAGGGACATCTCTAACTAGATCAGGTTGTTCAGAGCCCCACCAAGCCTGACCTGGAGCTTCTACCACGTCTCGGGGCAGCCTGTTGCAGGGCTTCGACCCCCTTATGGTAGAGAACTTTTCTCTAACTTCCAGTCTAAGCCTGCCCTGCTCTAGTTTGAACCCATCACCCTAGTCCTGTTGCTTCACGCCCTTGTGGTCAGCCCCTCAACAGCTTTCCTGTAGCACCCTTCATGTACTGGAAGCTGCTGTAAGGTCTCCTTGGATCCTTCTCTCCAGGCTGAACCCCAGCTCTCAGCCTGTCTCCATAGCAGAGGTGGTCCAGCCTTTTGATCATTTCCATGGCCTCCTCTGGAACCACTCCATCAGGTCCACACCCTTCTTGAGTTGGGAGCTCCAGATCTGGTTGCAGGACTGCAGGTGAAGTCTCACCAGAGCAGAGTAGAGAGGCAGAATCGCCTCTCCTGATCTGCTAACCACACTTCTGATGTAACTCAGGATGTGATTGGCCTCAGAGCACAAGAAATCTCCTCAACCTGCTGTTTTAGGATGCTGAAGCATAAAATGAGAGAGCTAGAGCTCTAACAGGCATTGCTTAGACATTGCTTGATATCACCCTGACACACTGAGGTACAGAAAAGGTCCATCCGTGTGCCCTGACGTACATTTGCACTGTGTTGTCTGTGCTCAGTGTCCTCTTCTGTTATCTAAGGGCCATTCTGCTGTTCAAACACATTTTTGGTTTGGGTGTCTGGAAAGGAAAACGGGCAGCTGGAGTCCTGAGTGAGAGGGACTAGTTCTTTATTTATAAACCAGCACTGCCATGACCCAGTGCACGGCAGGATCACCAGTCAGACTGGGTCACAGCAAGGGCACCATGCTGGGGCCCCAGCTACCAAACAACCTGCTGGTTCTCAGCTGAGCAGCTCCTGGAGAACAGGGGTTTCGTGCAGCTCTACCAGCTCAGAGCCTCCTCAGATTTCTCTCTCTCTCTTAAAAAACAAAAGTCTATGCATGGAAAGGATTTGTAATTATCATACAGTGCGGCACATTAGCACAGACACAGCTACAATCCTGTCACTTTGTAGTGGTAATGGTATACTGTCGGTGGGGTGTTCCTCCCACAGTGACAGCACCGAGGGAGTGCTAGTGCCTGGCAGCCTAGATGCAAAGATACAGCATTATCTTACAACAAATAGGGGGGCAAATATGACAGGTTCATTGCAACTGCAATGTACACTGTTGGACTGGAGCACAACAAAGTCCCTTCTCCTTATGCCATGAGCAAAGCAGTGGGAAGAAAAGGGTGACTACTCCATGTCTCAGACCCAAACTCCTGCAAAAGGGCACAGCGGAGCCAGCTCTGTATTGCCCAGGCACTCACATTACAGAACAAATCTGTGTCATGCAGCAGCACTGACACCAAAAACCCACAGAGGTGTCTGAACAGGAGACAGGGCTATCACTGTGGAGGAAGAAAATAAACCCAGATGGACAAAACCTCAGCCCCAGGTGCCAGGAAGACCCCAACAGCTCTGAGCATCTCTTGGGTTTGGAGCAGTGGAGACCCTCCACTTTTTCTTCTCCCTTTTCTCTGCCCTGCTCTGGGCCCTCTCTCCACTTCTTGGTTTTGACTCTGTCCTTTTGTGGTTGCTGTTGTTGGGTCATCAGTCAGAGAGTGGAGAGCAGCCCACTGCTCACCCAGACACTCCCCTCGAGCCTGGCTCAGAGAAGATCCTTCAGGGATCTCCCACTGCAGCCGGTTTGGGATGTCACGTTACCGTTGCAGTCCCACAAATCCTCCTTTTAAACGGGCTGTGAGATGTTTGCGGGGTGGTGACAGCACCATCTGTGCCTGAACTCCAGCTCCTGCTGGAATGGCCTGTACTGACGGAAAAGCGGCTCCCCGTGAGCCCTGTGTGTAAAGCTGCCACAATGCAACTCGAACCAGTGACCCGCTGCGCCCACCACACAACACGAGAGCCCACAGGCAGTGGTTCAGGCTGCAGCCAGGGCTGGTGTTTATCCAACCATCTCAGCACCACCAGCCACAGCACCGATGACAATTGAGGTCTGAGGGAGAAAATCGAAAGACTGACCCTTTGCAAAGCGGGAATGTGGCTGCTGGCAAACCGCTGCTGCTGGAAAGAGCCAGACCCGGTGTAGATCAGCACCACTTGCTCAGTCCTAGTCTGGGCAAGTGTCTGCAAGAGCTTTTGTGATGAGAGACCTCCTGGAGCAGCTCAGGAAGCTAAAACTTGATGTGAACAGTCCGTCAGACTTTCCTTGCCTCTGTTAGCAATGAGGTTAAACCCTGGCCACCTGGAAGAAGCTCCTTGCTACCACCTCCACCCAGAAAGCAGCAACGCTGTGGCCGCTGTTCCTCATCCACCCATCTGCCAAAAGACTGAAGAACATCAACCATTTGCAGACATCTACAGGGAGCTCAGCTGTATCTGACACAAACTCTGCAGCACACAGACCCTGGGTCTTCAGCCTGTCATTAACTTTCTGCTGCTTCCAGCCAGTTTCTAAGCTTTCAGCTGCAGGTGAGGACATGAGGACCTGTTTGATGGGCAGGGAGTCACTGTTTCCTCCTGACACTTGATGCCAGCCCACTATTTTTTGTTAAATTGTCAGAGAAATCTCATCTGGGGCAGAGACAGAGCTCAGCAAATACCCGGTGCAAAAGGTCGGCATCCATGGCCAGCTACAAGGCTTGGAAGCAGGGGCTTCCAAAGACCAAACAGAGGTAGCCTGGTTGCACTCACAAATGGTCTTGGTCCCACTTGCTCTGCATTTTGATGATTTAGGGTGACACAACAGCCATAGTGTAGGTGTGAAGTGCAGAAAGAGGAGACAAAAGTCAGACAGCTGCTGTGGTCAGCTGTGGTGCCTCTAGAAAACCCTCAGTCAGGCATCACTAATGGCTCTTGGGTCGTCACTCTGTTGACTGGGCATTTCCCTTCAGCCTTGCCCGGCACGCTCCAGCTGCCTGACACCTCCATGCTCCACTGGCTGCAGCAAAGCAAGGGACCACAAAACCCATTTGCCTCTTTGATGGTAGGGAAGCTCTGCCCTTCTAACCAAGGTCATCTCTGCAAGTCACCTGCTAGATTAGACGAGCTCCTCCAAACTGCTTCTTCACAAGTGTTCCTCTCGTGAAGAGCTTGTGAGGATCTTTTAAAGATCTGGGCAGAACGAGGTGGCTTGACACTGTCACCTTCCTGTTGTAAAATCTGCATATGTCAGGGGCCCATTAAGAAGATTGATTGATCAAATTCTCCTGGCATTTACAGCTGCTTTGTCACACAGGGACACTGCTTGGGCACCCTCATGATAAACCTTCCTGCGACACTGCTGACAGGAGAGTAATTATTTAACAGCATTTCAAAGCAAGATGTGGGATTCCCTGTGCCTCTGACAGGTTTCCAGCCAGCTGGTGACATTCTCCTCCTGCAGCTCTGGCACCTCTGCTGCAAAGGAGGAGAGGACCAGGCAGCTTTCCTGGTGGAAGCTGTCTCATCTGCCACAACCAGCTCTAGGCTTCTAGCTACACGGGGGCTGAAGAAATGGAGGTGCTCCACCATGGCCTTGAAGAAATCCATCCTTCACACAGACTCGGATGAACACCACAGCTCCTTTGCTGCTTCTGTCAGCTGGAGCCTGGCGACCTCCACACACATTAAAGATAAATATTAAGTGAAGAAGGCTCACAGGTACCTGCTCAGTGGTCTAGTGGTGCTTGACATTGCTCTCAGTACCGGGGCCGGAGAAGGAGACCTGACACAACAACAAGCAGCACTGTTTCTCTTGTCATTAGACAATGGCTGTGCACACAGGCTGTGACATTTGAGGGATGTCCGAGAGACTCTGCCCACCACTGTCACCCCTCACTACTGCAAACTCAGGCCTCTATTTCAGAGCGCACCCATGGACTGATTTTTCCAGGCTGGGGGGAGGTCAGGTCTCCATGTGTGCCACATGTCAACGTGCATTGCAGGGGAAACCAGCACAATCCCCAGGAATGTGGATGGACGACCTACGGAGGTGGCCAAGTGCCACCAGGGTGTCCTGCCCATCGGGCCAGATACGTTCCAGCAGGACTTGACAACTTGCTGACCTCCACTTGTTGTATGAGTCCCACACCTTTTCTCCTCCATGATGCAGTCATTGCAAACACAGGCTCCCATTTCTCCTGCCAAGCCATGGCATCTCAGTTCTGGGAGGCCAGGGAGACCCCATCTCAGATTAACATCTGGATCAAAACTACAGCTGTTATGTGCTGACCACCACGTTTCCTTGTAACCCTTCCCTCCAGAAAAATAAGGCAGCTGCAGGTGAGCTGCCCCAGGCAGTTCTCCTTAGCCCTGGGCTGCTGGTGTGGGTATAAATGGCCCATACTGCATCTTAATGCTTGGTGTCTTTGCAAAGGACACAGTCAATGGAGGCACTTTTGAAGACCCTTTACCCACGAACCTCCCTGTGGAGTCAGAGGAGCCAGAACTCTCAAATCTGGGGAGTGTATTTCAAGCCAGCACAGACCAGAGCTTCAGTGCAGGAGCTGCTCTTGGCTGCTCTGTCCCCTTCTCTGTGGACATCAGGTGAATGCCCCATTAGGGACTTGTCTATGCCTTGGACTGGTGGACTTGTGCCCACATAGCGAAAGGAGTCACATCAACAGTGCTCAGGTCAACCCATGTGCTCTGCTCCATACCAGCCAGGCCTCTTCCAGCTAGATGAAGATAATGAAGAAGAAGGTCAAGCTCATTTGAAATAGCTTTGACCTGCTTCTGCATTCTAAGCAGGTTTTAGGGCCACTGTGCGACGTTAACGTTCCATTACAGTACGGTGTAATGAAACGAGTCCTTTAGAGTAAAAGCATCTCACAGTGCTGGCAAAACCGAGCACATTAGTCTCAATTTTCACTTGTGCTTAATCTAAGGAGCTCTTATAATTAAATGTTTGGTTGCACTGGCAAACAGAGGAAGCAAATCCTTGTCATCATGAACAAAATCCTATTCCATCTGTGTGCTCTGCTGGGGACGAATGAAAATAGCTTCACATAGGACTTCTCCTTAAAAAGCAGATGATGGTTTTTCCACAGCGGAGGAACAGACGGGTGCTGCTTTCTCAGGGTACTCACAGACGTTGGATCCTGCTCCCCAGCTGGTGCCCAGCATCACCTGCTTGAGAAGGTGCACCTCTCAGGGTAGTTGCATTTGCCTGCACTGCTGGATAGAGTCCTGTTACAGCACCAGGAGCAGCCAAACACTGCCAGGGAACTGCAGCTGTGGAGATAAAATAGAGCTGTAGAGAAATTATGGCTGAGAAGCAGAGTGGTGGCCACGGGCATCCAGCAATGTCCTGATCTTTTACAGCTGCACAAGGGAACCAGTGCACACACAGTCTTCTGCTTCCCATGGGCAAAGGGTAGGAGCCCCCACACGTAGTACCCTTCCCACAGGCAGGTGACTGCTGTCTCCAGGCAACAAAGCTGCCTGGTTGATGCCAAAATACATTCAGAAGGGTCTGGTTCTCATCCATTCCCTCCTCGCTAGAGGGAGGCCACTGTGTTTTGAAGCATTCCCATTGGGATCATTGCCCTGGTGCACAACTGCAGAGTGATTCCGGAGCGTGCTTAGGAGTTTAGCTACACTCCAGTGATTCTACCTGCACTCGTAGTCAGATTTTCTTTGCTTTTAGGGAACCACCACTCCAGCGTGAGAAAAGCAGACTCTTCCCAGAGAGAAGGTTCTTGCAACATGTTCACCTGCCTGGGATTGCACAATTGGAAATCATGTCCCACTGGGGTGCTCCTCTACCAAAAAAGTTGGGTGCTCCTCCACCCAATGTCTCCCATGTGGGACAGGTCATAATTCTCCCCCTGTACTGGGCACTGGGTAGTCCTCTCCTTGAGTACTGGGGGCAGTTCTGGGCCCCTCATTTCAAGAGAGAGATTGAGGGGCTGGAGCAGGTCCAGAGGAGCAACGAGGCTGGGGAAGGGACTGGAGGAACAGTCTGATGAGGAGAGGCTGAGGGAGCTGGGGGTGTTTAGCCTGGAGGAGAGGAGACTCAGGGGGGACCTTCTTCTCTTCAACTCCCTGAAGGGAGGTTGCAGTCAGGTGGGGGTCGGGCTCTTCTCCCAGCACCAAGATAAGAGGGCAGGACCTGAACCTGCCATGGAAGCGTGAGGTTGGATGTCAGGAAGTCCTTCCTCCCCGAAAGGGTGATCAGACATTGAAATAGGCTTCCCAGGGCAGTGGTGGAGTCCCCATCCCTGGAGGTGTTGAAGGACAGCCTGGCTGTGTCCCTTAGTGCCCTGGTCTGGCTGATGGGGTGATGTCAGGTCCTGGGCTGGACTGGATGAGCTCAGAGGGCTTTTCCAGCCTCAATTGTTCTGTTCAAAGGCTGGACAATAGTATTATGGTTAAAAATAACCACTCAACTTTTTTTATCACTCTAGAAGATGTAGCTCACAGATTTTCATAGAAATTCTTCCATGGGGAGAGAAGCTTGAACAGTAGATTATTCTTGGATGGAGTAGGAAAAGGCAGACTTCGAGTGAGCAGATTCAAACTGAAGACAGATGTGTTCAGCCAGAAACACAGTGCAGTTTTTAGTAGTTAGGTAGCTGATCAGAGAAATCACATGCCTGGGGACGCAGTGGATTGTGCATCACTTCACGAGCTCTTTAATCAAGTCTTACCGTCTTTCCAGGGCCATTAAATAGAAATTAAGTGTTTGAGTTACAACTTACTGGTGAGTCTTTGGCCTCTGCTAAGCAGAAGGTCTGACTAGCAGTTGCAATGCTCCTTTATAGCTCAAAGTCCATGATTCCCTGCCTTTCAGCAGTTCTTTCAGCCTAGAGATAAGAACATTCAGATTTTAAAATACACAGCACCACTGGCAATTAGGGGTGGAGGTAGCTGAGCTGAAGATCCAGATCCAGGTTAGGAGAACACTGCAGCATGGCTTTCTTCAGAAAATGTCCCTGAATGTGCTCCATCTGCAAGATGTTCTTGAGATTCACAAGAACAAGGTGGCACAAGAACAGATGCATTGGCCATAGGTAAATGGAGGCTGTGACCTAGAAGAATCCTAGCCCCTAGAAAACTGGAGTTTGAGTGGAACAAGGAAGAAACCAAAGGTTTTTCAGATGTGTGAACAGGACTGACATGAGCCTGGCACAGCCCTCTTACTGATGGACACATGGTCCTTCCATTTTATGTTCTCCATTGAGAAATTTCCCAATTCCCATCAACAGAGAGAAAACTCCTGTGAATCAAAGGATTTCCTTCTTTAATAGAGGGCAGCAGCTGAACAGGTCCATGAGTACAGGAGAACTAGAAGACACATAGCTCTACCTTAAAATAAAAACACAGAAAAAAGAAGGAACTGTTCCTGAAGCCGGACATTCCAACAGTTCTGCCAAAAATTCCACTTAGTGTGCACCGTCAGAGCACCTGCTGGGGGAACCTGCTGCTGCCACCATCCCACCCTTCCCAGACGGTCTCCTTGCAGCAGTGCTCCCCTTTCCCTCCAAGCCCAGACCCTGGTGCTGATATTACTTGTTTGTTTGGTTCCACCATCCCCGTTGTCTCTCTGTTCTCCCTACACACCTACAGCAGCACAGGGTAAAAGTGAGGAAGATTATAGCAGGACACACACACACACATTCCAACATTTTTAGAGTAGCCAGTTTTACTAGTTTTACCAAGAAAAGCTCAGAGTATCTTGGCGCGACTTCAAGACAGAGCAACTCCAGAAAAGTGAAGCAGTTTATTGACAGAGATCAGCTGGGAGCAGGCACAAAAATGCTGTTTTACTGCTGAATAGGAAAAAAAAGAGCTAGGCTGGGATAGAACCACTGAACAAATCTTTGCATCTTCAACTCTGCAGCTCCCGTGTTTGTGTGCAAGGTCAGGGTGAGGATTTGCAAGACAAGGGTTAGCAGGTGGCCTGTGAGAATTAGGATTATTTTCCAAGGAAAGTGAGGGGAAAGCTGTTTCTGAGCTTTCCAATTCCTGGCCTCCTCCACCCCTGTGCTCCCTCCCTTGAGTGTCTTTGCTGGTAGCAATGGGCCAGCTTGGTGTTCCAGAACCATGGGAAAAATTATCTCTCCCCGCTGGGGTAGGGATCACCCAGTTCCCTGGGCAAACAGCAGCAAAAGGAGTAAAGAAGAGTTTGTAGCTGGAAGCAGGGGACTGATGGCTGCAGAGGGACGTCTCAGGGTATGGTCCTTCCTGGTGCAGTCAGAGCTTACAGGAGCCATGCAGAGCCATGCAGATCCCCTCAGACGTTTATCAGAGTTCACATGGTTAACTGAAATATTTCTGCTCCTACAGCTTTAATTCATTCAGAGTAGTTCAGAAGCTTCTGATAATAAGACCTAATTTATAATTAGTCTTTATCAGTAATCAGCTAATTTATAGAACCCTAATTCTCATGGACGTATTTCAGAGGCTTTGCTTATTACGTTGTGAAACTAATGCCCACAGACAACCAAATCACAGTGGTGGGATGGAAACATATTTCAGGGTAATCCTGTTCTGTAGCTGCATCAGTTATTTACTACAAATCCTGAGCAGCGGGTGCAGCACTGTGTCCCCTGTGCAGGCAGCCAGGGAGAGGGGCACTGCACTGGGACACGTCAGCAGTAGCCCATCAATAAGGGGCAATCTTCCCTAGGCATTTAGCCAGCTGGCCATCTCCTGGGCATTCCCAGAGCTGTAGTATGTGCTGAGACATGAGTCCCACATGAGGGAAGGGAAGGTGCTGGTGTGGAGTGATGGTGAGCGGCATCACCTCCAGATCCAAACTGACAGCCCATGGAAAGCTATGGAATGCTTCCCACAGGCTTCAGGTCTGATGGTTCCTGCATTTCTGTTCTGGACCAGCATAACTTCCATAGTGGGATATTTCTGGTGGAGTTGGTTCCCTAGATAGGTGGTCACCGCTCTCTTCTGGCTCCTCGGGATGCATTCCCAAACTGTTCCAGCCTGTCCTAGTATCAGAGAATCATAGACTCATAGAATCACCAAGGACCTTAAGATCAAGTCCAACCTTCAGCCCTACACTGCCATAACCATGACACCTGCAGACCCACTTGCACCATCCACCAGCTCTGTCCGTGCTTTCAGACATTTCCATAACTCTGATTCCTGGTTTATCCCCCAGGCAGGATGCTGCTCCCACATCACTCCCTCTCTGAGAAGAAATCAAGACGACCCTTCTCTCTCTGTCCAGGTGTTTCCAAACCACATCACTGCCTTTTCATGCTTGTTTCTCTGCCACATGAAGCACCATCCACCAACACCTTTGCCATGCTTATAACCATCTTAAGACCCAGCCCAGGCCCTGAAAAGCCCCGGCTGTTGCCTTGCACTGCGATGCTCCTTCTTGACTGTCACTTCTCTGGTCCTCAAGCCCTCTGAGAGCTCACAGACAACCAGTTTCAATTAAGTTTCAATTAGCATATCTGAGCAAAATGTTATGTGCTACGAAGTCGCCAGGAGGGCAGGATTAAAGTACAAACATGAGCAGCTGCCCCCAGGGGCACTCACTGCTGGGACAGTGCGGCCACATGGAAACCTCTCTCTGCTCTAAACCCCCTGGCTGTTCCCAGGGGCAGGAGGCTCAACAGCGGGTGGTGAAGGCACAGTTGGTAGAACTGAAAGGAGTCACCACCCCAGGCACATCCTGGCCTATAGAAGACCTGGTCCAGCACCTTGGGTGATGTCTTTATGGCACTGTCTGGCTGTTGCCACAGGGCACAGTCCTACCCTTACCCCGGGAGGATGCAGAGCCCTGTTTGCGTGCTCAGCCTTGGTCCGTGGTTTCCCAGTCACCTCTTTAGCTCCTGACTTCCCTTTCTTTTTGTCTTGTGACCATCTCACTCATCATTTGTGTTTGTTTTACTGAAATTCTCTTTGTGAGCAGAGATTTCATTAAGGCTTCAGGGTCTCAGCTCCCACAGCTCTGACTCACCTCCCATTTCTCATCTCCCCTTCCACGGACACTACTTTCCCCAGTGTCCTTCTCCAGCTCCACCAGCCCACAGGATATCTCAATTCTCCACATGTGCCCTGACAGCTCAGCTCATGCTACCATTTTCCAGCCCCTGCCTTCTCCCTTTGAGCTGTACCGTTCCTTGCTCAGGTTCCTCCTACTCTCCAGTCCACTTCTAGGACAGGTTTTCTTTAATCCTTGAATCTATGAGATGGGTTTTCCTGATGTCACATCAGCCAATCCCCCCCACCCCGGAATTGCAGAGGAGCTGCAGTCTTTTGTGCTTTAATTGAAGTGTATTAGCAGTGGCACGTTATTGATTTACTACACATTTGCATTAGGTGAGTACTTTACACGCTTATCTGATGGGCAAAGGATAGCACCAGTGCCGCCCATGGTGGAACCCAAATGGAAGATGCAGAAGGCCCACCTGGGTAGATCAGCGGAGCAGTGGTTGGCTGGCAGCAGCTGCTGTTTCTGCCAGCTGCAAATGCAGATGAAAAAGCGTGGAGCCTGAAAATCACTTTCATTTAGACTGGCAGATCTGTTCAATCAAAATGTCTGGATTTCCCTGTCTGCAGCACAGAAAAGAGCTTTGGCTTGTGCACCTTCACACAGGGGAGGAACTGCCCAGCACAGTAAAAGGTGCTGAAAATGGCCAGTTCTTCCTTTCAGGAAGCTCCAGCACTCCAGCACATGACCCTAGCAGCAGTACAGCTGAGCCAGGACCATGACACGGAGCTTAACTGCTTCTTCGTCCCATCCCGGAGCCTTTGCGGAGATGGGACACTCCAAGCAATACCTCTTCTCCTCTGGTGACTGTCTCCTTTCCATCACACGCTGCACTCAGCAATGTGGTGAAGAGAGGAAGGGGACACAGCCCGCCCCAGAGAGCTCAGTGGAGCACACTCCACATGGATGAGACAAGTTTCTCTAGAGAGAGCGACATTGCGCTGGGATTTCAGCTCACAGATGGGCTAGAGCAGGCTAAGCTGGCGATGGGGGTCAGGGATCCCAGCTGAAGAACCTGAGCACCTGGAGCTGGGCAAGCCGCACGTCACCACTTTTGCTCAGTGTCATCACCACACTGAGCCAAGCAGAAAGTCCCGGCCGATATGGGCTGTGTCTGTGGTGCTGATGTTCACAGGCTCAAGGGAGCACGTGATGGAAGTGCAGCTGTTTGCCTCACACAGACACATTGACCGTCCAAAGAGGAGCCTGGCCAGCAAAGCCTGCTGGAGCCTCAGTGGGTCTGCACTGAGCTTTACTCCATGGAAGTCCACACTGGGCTTTGTGTCCCACATCCCTGAGCACATGCAGCAGCAGAGGCAAATCGTGCTGACCCGACTCTGCAAAGGCATTGCTGGCCCAGAGCAGCACCTCCCTGACAGCCACGGAACAGGCACCGCCAGCTCTTGGGGGCTAGGCTCTCTGACAGGCACCTGTGTGTTGCCTGCTCTAGAGTCTTAGACTGGTTCAGCCTGGAAGGGACCTACAAAGTTCCTCCAGTCCAACCCCCTGCAATGAGCAGGGACATCTTCAACCAGAGCAGGTGGCTGAGACCCTCAGGATCCAACCTGACCAGGGATGGGGCTTCTCCCACCTCTCTGGGCAACCTGGGCCAGGGTCTCACACTCTCATGGTGAAGTTTTTCCTAATAGCTAGCTGAAATCTCTCCTCTTTCGATCTGAAACTGTTACTCCTTGTCCTATCACTACACTGCTAAACCCTGTCCCCACTTTCCCTATCAGCCCCTTTAAGCCCTGAAAGGCTGCTCTAAGGCTCCCTGGAGCTTATCTTCTCCAGCTGAACCCCCTCAACTCTCTCAGCCTGTCTCACAGCAGAGGGTTCCACCCTCAGAGCAGCATCTCTGAGGCCTCCTCTGGCCCCGCTCCACCAGCTCCAGGTCTCTGCTGGGCTGAGGAGCCCAGAGCTGGACCCAGCTCTACATGGGGGTCTCTTACCAGAGCAGAGCAGAGGGGCTCAGTCCCCTCCCTGCTAATTTTGAACCTATCCCTGCAGTGTCTTCTGATGGCATCTCAGTGACAGCTTTCATGTGGGGATCCAAGCCACACAGCAGCACACGGCCATGGTGAGCACGCTGGTCCCCCAGCCCAGAGGAGCAGCTTTTCTGATCTCTGTGAGCACTTTGCTGCAGCGATGACCTGTTTTGCCAGAGCTACAGTCACAGGAGGGGCACCGCCTGCTCTGCCATGTCTGACACCAGCTCATAGCGGGCTCAAGTGTGTTTGAATGTTCCTGACTCTCTGGAGCATCTGAGCAACGTGCTGAGGACCTTAGCAAGTGCCAACAGCGAAACCACATCTCCCTGCCTGTGCAGAGCCTGGAATTCCCCAGGCTTAGGCTAGCAAGGACGCTCCCCTGAAAAGTACTCTCACCCAGAGCGATGGCCTCTCCTCTTAAACTGACAGAAGTCTGTGTCCTAAAAGGCAGGTCCAGCAGTGTCACAGAGCTCTGCGATTCTCAGTAGGCTGCATTTGTTGAAAGACTCGGAGAAAGTCATAAGTTGTGTGTAAATTTACTCCTAATAATTACTGCACAACGACACTTTTCATCTCCTGGCAAGATCTTGTCCATTTTCTTTTTAGACCTGCTCGTTTACAGGTTTATTTTATACACTTCGCAATTATTGTTCATACACAAAATAGACCCAGAGCACAGACTGAATAAAAAGCTCAAGCCACAGTACTCAAGAAATGGGTGATATTTCTTTGAGCCAGATGTAAGACCCCATCTGGAATAGTGTGTGAGTTCCAGAAGGACACAGAGCTGCTGGAGAGAGTCCAGCGCAGAGCCGCAAAGATGATGAAGGGAGTGGAGCATCTCTTTGATGAGGAAAGGCTGAGGGAGCTGGGTCTATTGAGCTTGGAAAAAAGGAGCCTGAGGGATGACCCCATGGATGTTGATAAATATGGAAAGGGTGGGTGTCAGGAGGATGGAGCCAGGCTCTGCTCAGTGGCACCCAGTGATAGGACATGGGGCAACGGGTGTCAGCTGGAACAGAGGAGGTTCCACATCACTATGAGAAGGAACTCTTCATGATGAGGGTTATAGAGACCTGGGAGGGGCTGCCAGGGTGCGTTGCTGAATCTCCTTCTCTGGAGACATTTAAAACCCGCCTGGACATGTTCCTGTGGAACTTGATCTAGGGGATCCTGCTATGGTGGGGGGATTTCACTGGGTGACCTTTCGAGGTCCCTTCCAATCCCTAACAGTCTGTGATTCTGTGCTTCTGTAATTTTTGCTCTTTGAAGATGTTGAAAAGACACTGGAGGGGAGAGTCACTTAGCTGTCCTGTTTTGCTTTTCCCCGTACACTGATGTGCTCGTGTTCCATAACCGATGGCCTCAATTTCAAGAACTGGTTTGTTAAATTCTTCAGAAAAACCAAACAAACACAGCAATTTGCTCTGCTCAGAGCTCTCCCCCAGTGCTCATGAGGCAGAGCTGCAAGGACACCCACAAGGCACTAGAGTTTCTGTGCAGAGCAAGTCTTGAAAATACTGAACCAGACTGGTCCAGGACAACACTTCTCCTGAAGAGGTCAAAATCTCAGCATCAGTTCCTCCTGTGACAGCAACTGGTTCTTGCTGCCCCATCATAACTGGCATTGCTGGAATTTCAGCTGTTGAGCTCTGTCCAAGCCAGTTCATCCTGCTATCTGTTTTGAGGCACCTTGAGGAGCACTGTGAGACCCTTCACGTGATTTGGAGGCACGGGGACAGACACAGGGAGCTGTGTGCCACATCACCCCAGCCCCATGCCAGTGTACCACCCTAGCTTTCAATGCCATTTGGCTATTGCAGAGATGAACAGAATCAAGACCAGTCATGCTTGTTGTACTTCTACCAAGAGTATTTTTATTGTTTATTAAATGGTCAGGGAGAGCATTAGCACAGAATACAGAATTAGTACAGTTGTGAACATCCACTGAGATTCACCTGCAAAAGGGGCCAAACACTCAGTCCATGTCTACATGAGCTCATGGCCAAGACCAGGGCTAAACCCCGTGTCAGGTGAATGATGTTTTGTGCTCTGGTCCCAGCTGACCTTGCAAGTGTGGAGGATGATGACCCTCCATTAAGCTCCTTACCCGTGCACAGCAAGGACATGAGCAACATGCCCCTCGACACAGGGAATCTGACCTCAGACTCAAGGAAGGTTCCCAAAACCAGAGTGAGAACAACCCTGGCATGGAGGCTTTGTAGCTGGTCTGGAGGTCAGGATCACCTCTCCAGATAACACTGTGTGCACTGTGCAGTGTTCCTGCTGCTGGCCAGGTTGGTTTTACCATGCTATTCCCTCCAAGATAGAAGCTGAACATGTCACAGCTTTAAATCTTCAAGGTTTCACATGCACACTCTGCCTTGGGGGAACGATTTAGCAGCAGAAGTGAACCCCACCCCACTGGAAAACCCCAAAACACATTGGGAAGTCCCATAGAACAGGTTAACTGCAAAAAACTTCTGTACCTGCCTGTGCAATGGCACCGTAGAGAGTCTGCTCTGCTCCCTTGCCCAGCAGGCAGCATTCCCCAGGACAGCCTCCTGCCCACACGCATCCACAGCATTTCCACACTCACTCTCTGCCAGTGCCCACATGAGCAGGCACTCAAGCAGCATCCTGAGCTGCCTGCTTCTTGTGACATGTTGAAACCCTGATCAGCTGTTTTCCCAGTAGGAAAGGGATGCAAGATGCTACAGAGCCCGCATCACTCCATACACCTTCTGCATGCCCAGAGAGGGTTTCCTCACAGCTTGGGCGTCTCACTCCTGCAGTCTCCTCTCAGTGTCCCAGTTGACTGCACCCCTCACTCCTTCGCAGAGGTCTGTCAATGCAGAGTCCAACTCTGTTTGCTTTGCAGTGATATCAATTGAGTGACTACATGCAAACGCTCAGGCAGTTGTAAACAAACAAATCTTTGGGGTACTTCAGCTGAAAACTGAAATGATAGGGAGTTGGCCTATATTTATCTCAACCAGCTCTCAACAAAAATGTATGCAGAAAGCACATTTCCATGTGGAGGCTGTTTCATTAGTTGACAAAGATGAGCTGAATAAGTCACTGAGGATGTGGCAGATATTACAAACGTTTGGGATTTCACAGCTATCTGCTCCTGCATCTTTGTTTAAACTGATTTGCAGCAGTGCTTTGTTGACCTTGCTGACATCAACCAGCTCAAAGAACAACAATTTTAGACCTTCATTAGAAGATCCAGAATGAGCATCAGGCAAAGAGCATTATCCACCCTACTACCTGGAGCAAACTTCAGCTTCTGTTTGCATCTAACTTCAGTTGTCATTGCACTTCTGTTATTGCAGCAGTCTTGTCTGCTCTGTGGGTGCACACCTACCACATACTGGACCCCACAGCGAAAACTAAACTGGGGAGTGTAATACTCAGCAAATGCACCACTCAGGCTTCCAACGGGCACTGAAGGAGGCTTGGAAAGGCACCCAGCTTGAAACCTGGCTGGCAGACTCTCTTGCTTTCATACCTCAGCCCACACTCATCTTTCTGCTGACATCTCTCCCTCATGCTGCATTACAAGGTGCTGATCTGCCTAGCACATCCTCTGACTTGATTGCTACCCTCCTCACTCAGAGATATCCCCTACCCTCATCCTAACCCCTGCCTTTCACAGGCCACGTGCCACAAACGTTCAGGCAAAAGGGAGAGCACTCTGTCTTCACAAACTTGCACCTTTTCCCAAAGTTCTCCTCTTGGAATGGTTGTGTTTTGTGGAAAGTTGGAGGGACATTGGTTTGGCCATATTTGCACGAAGAGACAAGGGGAAAAGCTATTTGCCTCCCTTGGAAAAAACCCAACCAAGCCAATCCCTTTCACGCAATGCAAACGGCTCTGCAGTCCTGAAAGTCTGCATTCTGCCTCACCCACTGACGCGGGACAGCAAAGGGGCAGAGACCTGGAGGCGGAGGAGGAAGAAACACAGCGTGAGCAATGGTTGCTGGCCACCAGTGTCATAAATCAGGGAGAGAAAAGAAGCTGCTGAGTGCATAAGCAGACCGGTGCAGGCCCAGTGCCTTCCGGTTGCATAGTCACCAGCACACACACCTGCTTATCGTTGCATATTCCTGTTGGTTTAAGGGGCTTGTTGCTCTGTCTGGGTGCAAGTGAATTCCCTCCAGCAAACCAGAGGAATGTACAATCACCTCAGTCTCTTCCTCCAAAAGAGAGAAGAAAGCAGGGAGGTATTCAGAGAACCCCCAGTGGCTTACGATCATTTGAAGGCACGCCTCTGAAGCTCTTGTGCATCGTCTGGCTGCACCACCAGATGAGGACAGGGAGGAGGCAGAAGATCTTTGCAAGAGTCTTTCTTACTTCCCTGCTTTTTTGTGCATTTTCCCCACTGTGTTTTCACGGCCACAGTAGCCTCATTTTCCAGGTATCCCACAAAATCCAGTCCTTCTTCTGACTTACTGCAGTACACACTGCCAAGTCAACACCAAGCTTTCTTCAGGAACGTGCTTCTCTGAAGAGAAGCCTTATCCTACACTGATCCTCTCCTCTAAAGTCATGGGGAGCAACGTTTTTCCTGTTGGTTGAAGATAAAGACCTCTCCCTCCATGTTTTCTGTTCTGTCCCTCAGTGGTTATTAAGCAGTGCTGTTCCCCTCTCACTGCCCCTGGAACGCTGTTGGTGTTTCACTCACAATCAGATCTGAGTGGGAAATGAAGGAAGAATTCAAGAGCTCAATGTTTTTCCCACTCCAGTTAGGCCAGCCCCAAACATCACTATGCTTTGCATCGAGTCCTGCAAAACCTTCTCCCCTCTCTCAGGTCAAATAAACTCCATACAAACCAGTCTGAACTGCACCCTGGCAAGTGATGCAGAAAGGAGTGGTAGTGTGTCTGGTCACAAGGTTTGTCTCTGGTAATCCAAATCGAGCTGATATGTGGTGTGACTCAGGCCTGGGAGATCTGAGTGGAGGTTTCACCTAGAACACAAATGTGTGCAAGCCAGAGGCAACGTGCATATGGTCACAGATGACCACCAACCACTCCATTATGCCCTGGCTACGTGGGAGCCATAGGAACACCTTCTTGGCTGGGACAAGTCTGTCTGACAAACCCTTGGTGTGTGTGAGCTCTTCTGCTGGGAATGGAGGCTACACTGGAATCCAAAACAAGGAATGAGGGTCTCTCCTTGATCTCACACATGGCAGTTTCACCCTGTTTCCATTGGGCTGGGATCAGTGAGTTGTTGGGCTAACATCTCCAGAAATGAGTCAGTCCTGAGCAAAAAGGACCAATAAAGAGAGAGCTCAACCTCTCTCTTAAATAGTTTATTCCAGTGATCAATCACCCCCATTGCTAAAATTTTCAGGTAGCTTTTTAAAGGTTTATCCTCTGGAGAGGGTGAAGGTCTGTGCATCCATTACAAGATCATAAGACTTTTGGAAAGACAGTCTTCCTCTGATCTCTTCCCTTTTCCTGTGGCCACTCTCTTCTCCATGGGGGTTTACTGGCCACACTGACTCTGGCCATGGAAGAGGCTGACACAGAAGGTGCTGCAGGACTGTCTTGCTCTGTGGGTGAGCAGTGATGGGGTTCCTTGGTGAGCAAGCACAGGCAGGTGATGATGGACACTGTGCTTTGGTGTGTGGGGTGGATTGGGATTCAGGGGAACCAGCAAGGGGACAAAGCTTTGGCTGTCCCCAGTCACACCACGGGTCACTTGGGATCTAACACTGGTGTGCCTGCAGTGGTGTCTGTGTAGCTCATGTTCATGTCTGACACAAACAGGTATGATTTTGCTTTGGCTCAAACCAGTTTCTAACTGGCTAGAAAGGAACAAAGGAAACTTGGTCCCATATTGACTGGAAGGCTCTATACAAAGACTTCCATGGTTTAAAGTTGTTTTGAAGCCATGCAATGGTCTGTATGATTGGATTTTGTCAGCTTGATACCGTTAGAAACCTTTTGGTAATGTGCTTTGCCTGGAAAAAAGTGGTTCATGCAATGGGATGCTCCAGCTGAGACACAAGGCAACCCAGCCCAGCCAAATTGCTGTGGCTTAATGAGTTGCAGCTCATCAGCTGAGCTATAGGCACTGGCCTTGCATGTACCCTCTTTGAAGTGTAATGTACTCACATAAGCCATCCTCAGAGGCTTCAGGGAGGGCTTCTTGTTTGGGCAAAGCTTCACAATGGCTGGCACTGGAATTGTCGAGAATTTGGTGATTGCTTTGCTAGTGTTTTCCTCCTGTCCCTGCCTCCAGTTGAGTCTCTACTTCATAGATCTGCTCCAAACAACATCGCTGAGCTTTTATCTGCAGGTGACAAACAGAGGCGTACACACTGGATTGGCAAGAACACAAAGGCGGCTTTCATCTCATCACTGCACGAGGCACTTACAGTAACTTCTCTAGGAAAAAACAGATTATGCATCAACATTGTGAGCATAAAGACAATTTAAAAGGGATGTTAAGAAACTTCATGTCAGGAAAATATAGAACATCTGCAAACAGACGAGCATTCAGCAATAAGCTACGTCAACAATCTTGGAAGGAAGAGGCCGTTTTCTTGTTGTGACAAGCCCAGAGAATATCCCAAAGGGGATTTTACAGGCTAAAAGTGCTCCTCGTGGTCAGATGGATCAGTTGGCTGTGAGCCACAGTTAGGGTTGCTTGACTGGGTTTGCTTCACCTGCTCAGAGCTCTTTGCTGCCAGTCTCTGCTGCTTCTCACTCCACTCCTGGCATGAGGTGGTTTGAAGCTCAGCCCCAAGACTGGGACAGCTAACTGGCCTGGAAGGTTTCTGGACGTGGCATATATTCACTACCTTTTGGTTTCAGGCAGTTGATGATAATTTACCACCACTCTCAGCAGGACTCAGGGTGAAAGAAGCAGCAGGGTAGTTGTGGGCTGTACCACCCTCCCTCCTGGATGACACCGCCCAGCCCGGAGTGTGCACAGTGGTGGTTATTGTTACAGTAATCCAGGATGACAGGGAAGATTCAACCACTACACTACAAGCTGGCTTAACTGGTTAGTGGTTGACTAATTAAAGGTTAACTAATGGTAATACATGTTTATTCCCAGTTGACAGTAAACATTACTTACACTTCTGCAGCTGATGCTTTAGAGGTGCTTACATCTGCCAGGAAAGCTGAATTCAGGCACCAGCACAAACACTGCCAGACCTGCCAGGGTGACATGGTGCCTGGGTTTCCTCAGCTGTCATCACCTTTCCAGGGCTCTGTGCTCTTTCCTCTGCCAGCTGGAAACAGTATGTGTGCCAGCTGGTGGCAATCTGAAGTTCTCTAAGATGAGCTTCTGTCTTAGCTTGTTGCCTTCTGCTGCATTAACCGTCAATGGAGAGCTGGCTGGGAGATTTGCTGTGCTCCAGGGTGTCTCCACAAAGCTGACTAGAGACTACATAAGGCCACATTCTGAACTGAGCCATGCCCCACTGCACAGGGCATTCTGCTGATATCTGCACTGATGGCCGCGTTTAAGTCAAAAGTGGCCTCCTCAGGTGCAGTTGGCCAAATGGCATCCTTTTTCAAGCATCTCCCTAATAATGGCCTTGCCAAGATGCTGGTTGAGACAGGCTGTCCTGCACTTCCTGCAGCTGCTCTTTGTCCTGGCAGCCGGTGGATTTTGACCTGTGCTACACACAGTTCACTGCTCTGGTGAGTGGATGGATAAACTCCAGAAGTGAACCTCTTGAGCTCAAGGCCAGCAAGTGGGCACTGGCACTGCTCCTCTGGTTTTAAGATGAAACCAGGGGGCATTTGAGTCTCAGCACAGCCTGGAGTCTATCCCCACCAAACACCTGTCTGCAGTCCTGTGGCAGGTGGCTAAGTCCAAGGTACATCTTGCTCTTTGAGACCTCAGTGACTGAGGCAGTCCAGTGCTCAGTCAGCAGCTCCTGCCAGCACAGCCCCGTGTGGGCACCAACCACAGCATTGCAAAACGCACTCTTAAGTCCAGCTGCTAAATTTCAAGCGCTGGTTGTCGTCCTGAAGCCTCTTGAGCAGTATGTATCCTGTTTCTGCAGAAGAAACTGAGCTTAAAGAAGTGAAGATCCCATGTCCTCCAGCCACTTGTGGCTCCTTGTTTATCCCTCCCAGTGCCATTCTGATGGCAGAAAGAAACGTGTGAACTCACTCTGCATGTGGTGGCTTTGGGAGAGCTCCTATGGCTCCTGCATCTAGCAGGGCTGGCTGATGGGAAGGAACAAGCAGCTGGGGAAGTGGCGTCATTTTTTGCCACTTCAGCCATTTGAAAGTCAGCTCAGACCAGGGACAGGGAGAACCAGAGGAGCAGCTTGGGGAGGAGGGATAGACCACACAAACCATCTGAGCACAAGCTGCTTCCTGTACGAGTTGGCTCAGCAGAAAGCAATATTTCGACTGAAACGTTTTAAACTGCAGTGGGCATGAAGGGTGTGAATTATCTGACTCACAGCAGATGCCTGGTGCTGTTTTAAGCACCTAGATGTTTGACAGTGATTTCTTTCAAACCCCAGTGAGATGCTGCTCTGTGAGTGAGTGCATTTAGCACAGACTGTGCAGAAAGGTGTCTGTGCTGTCCACCACAGGCTGGCCTGCTGTGCACAGCCCCCAGTTAGACTTGCTGAGATCCACCTGCTTGAGATGCCTCCCAGTCCCTGCTGATTTTCCACTTGGTTTCTCATTTCTCCCCAGATCTGTTTTTTTAACCTAATAAATGGTGCTCTTCTCTGAGCTCAGCCTGTCTCTGGACCAGGCAGGCTTGTGCCTTCTCAAGGACTCACTTCTTGCCAAGAAGGCAAGAGCAGCACTTGTGTCCTCCAAGAGGTGGGTGTGTGATACCAGTTGACTGTCACCATCCAGCCTTGGTGGTGGCATGGAACTGGGCTGCAGGAGGGAGGGATGCTCAGTGCACAGCAATGCCAAAGCTGCAACCCTCTTTTCAGCATAGTCCGGTCCTGAAGCCTCCCTCCTGCCATGGTATGTGGTGCTGATGGCTTGTGGGACTTCTTACACGTGAGCCCTGAGTGACAGAGAGACTCAGAAAAGGTCTTCTGGCATAAGTGACCTACAGCAAGTGTGACAGAGGAAGAGAAGGTGTGCAGAAGAGAGTACACAGAAGACTGTGCACTTGTCTCTGTGAAGGAGTTTGGTGGCCTTTTACCACTTTATGAGCATCTTCACAAGCAAATATCCCCACGAAGAAGACTCTTTGGTCTACATGTGAACCCAGACACTTGAAAAGCCTTTGTGGACCAGCTGGCCAACACATCTAGACCACAATAGGCATGTAGTTTGGAAACATCATCTCTCTTTACTTGGAGAAATTCCACACAAGGTAGTTACACACAGAGGGACTGCTGCACGCAAGCATAAACTTCTTCCCCGATGTTAATTGTTTGGGGCTCTGCCTTTCTAGACTGAAATGACACAGATGAAGACCTTAAGTATGTGGTCCTTCCTGCCATCAGCTGCCATTCCCAAGTTTTGACTGAATTTCTACTTAATTAATCCAGCTTTGTCATTTAGGGGATGTTCCGGCAATAAGATATGACAAGGTGTGAATTACAGTACAATAATTCACGCCTGGAGCATTGTCAGGCACAAGGCTGGAAGCCGAGTGCTGTCCACACAGCTCAGCGTGAATTATTGCACCATAATTCAAGCCCTGAGGAAACAATAAGGGACTAGCCAGAGACTATCCGTGTGAAAAAAATAATGGGTTAAATCTATTAATTTTATTTAGGTTGCTGAATTAGCAGGAAAATTTATGCTCTGGCAACATTCGTCTCTGTCCATCCTCATGTTTTCTTTGCAGATAAGTCAACAGAAAAACAAAACCTAGCTTCACGTGAAATGAGAGAGAGGACTGTCCAGGCTCCTCGAGGGAAGAGCGATGAGCTGCAGCAGAGCAGCTGGCAGCTACCTGCTCCATTTTCCCCTTCCTTGCTTTAAATATTCAACAGCCGCCACTGGATCCGAAAGCACTTTACAAACTTAGCAAAAAGTAAGACCATGGATCATTTCACCTGCCTGGGCAACAAGGCAGAGCTCACCAGAGGGCATGGAGGGAGCTGCTGACACCAAGTGGGACCTGAAGCAGAGGGTTGGTCACACAACATCGAGGCAAAGATTTTGTCCGCTGCTAAACCTAAAGGTGACATTCCTCTTCACCCGGGCAGAAGAAGCCCTGAGCAGCTGTGCAAAATGTGCTAAGGATCTTCAGCAGCAAAAGGAGTGTCATGGCATGGCCTCTGCCATAGGTCACCTGTTGGGCTTCCTCCATTTTCCAGTGCCTTGGGTATCCAGTACTCTGTGCAGCAGAAGCTCCACAAAAGGGTTTGCTGAACGTTTTAAAGGCTGTTCCCAGAAACACGCCATAGTCCAAAAACAGAGCAGCCAGTTTTCCAGGCTCTGCGAGAGGTCATCTGCCCTCAGGAATCCCTAAAACAAACTCAGCTTTGCAGTAGAGGTGATCAAGCTTGCCCCTACTTTGGAGTAACAAGTCCAAATGCCCCAAAATTTCCTTTCAGGTTTTCTTCTGTCAGATAAGGAGGTGACACCTCATCCTTCAAGATATATTTCTCTCTTGATTCCTTTGTAGAGGTGTCTCCAATCATCCTCAGTAACATACCTGGGATAGCCCTGAACTTCTTCCCAGAGCTGGCTGCCTCTGGAACCAGAGCAGCTGGTGATTCAGAGTTGGCAGCTGGTTGGAGTGGACCCAAACTAGAAGAAAATATAAGGTTGTCCAGGACAAATTTTGAATGATTATTTGGACCTCGGTTGCCCAGTAAGTATAGATCTCATTTGGAAATGTCTCCAGATAAATGGATTGCTATTTCAGACAGTTATTGATTTTCAAATAATTATTCTAATAATTTTTCATCCTTTTCTTTCTGACCCCCTGCTCAGGTAGTTTGATGCAGTCCTGAAAATATTTTCTTGCAGACTCCCACTCAAGAAACTGATGTTTATTATTTCTGTTTGACAGTGGGATACTGAGACAGAGTAAGGCTCGAGGAGAAACCCATGTCTTACTTTGCCCCTGGAAGGGACACTGGACCCACCATGATGTCCAGAGGATGACCTCACCCCTTGCCACAGGGTGATATCTAATCTATCATGAGTGGAAGTGGGTAACTTGTTCATGCCAACCCTTTGGCCATCCAGGACAGATGCTCTGCACGTTGGCTTCCATCATCCTTGGGAGGACCCACCTTCTGGAAGCTGGAGACCCCAGATAAGCCCAGTACTGGGAACTGCACGTGTCCCTGCTCAAGCACAGAAAAGATTCAACAGACCAACCCTGGCCTCCAAGACGGCTGGAGATACCAGGTTCTGCTGATAACAAAGGACTCCCTGAGAAGCTGAATATTATCGCTGAAGATTAATTTACCCTTCCACTTACAACGTTCAAACGTGCCAAACACAAACAGAACTTCTTTCCCAGGATCTACACCCATACCAGATGCAATCTCAGCTCCAAAGACTAAAGACAATCTCTTTTTTCAGTCTAAAACCAACCAAGAGGAAACAATAACACAGAGAAACACTGTGAAAACACTGATTTAAGAGCCAGTTGCATTCAATAAGCCTGAATGTTTTAATGCCCTGTTTTCATTACAGTTCTCCAAGTTTAGGACTACACTAACAAAATATTCCAAAACATGTCTATAACCTACAGCTGGGCTGGACAGGATTCCCTCCTGTGTTCTGCTAGGGACTTTGCTTTGACGTTCTTCTGTTCATGCCCAGCATTGCACAGCAAGGGGATGGGTAAGCTAGAGGGACTTATGAAGGGTTGGAGGATCTTCTTCATAAGAAGAAATTAATGAGGTTCTTGAGCCTATTGAGGTAACAGAGGAAGGAATACAAAGAGAATAGATAGCTGTGATGCCTTATCAGGCCCTGTGGGAGAGGAAGGGGCAATTCTCTCTACTTGGATAAGCAGTAACATGTCCATGGTGCAATGCCTTCACTAACATCATGGGGGAAAGGCTGGTTGTGGGCAGTACATACTGTCACACCTCATGTCAGGTGCCCCTGTCTGCAGGGTATCGAAAGCTCACCCTTTTCCTTGGGATGTTACAGCAGGAAGTAAATGCTGGCGACCTCCTGCAGACAGTAATAAAACATCAGTGGCATCTCTAAAAATTATATATGATAATTTTCTAACACAAAAGGGATGGCACCTAACGTGAGGTAATTCTATTTTAGATCTTATTATGATGGATAAAGATGAATTGATCACTGAACTGGAAATCGGTCGTTGCCTAGAGACCAGCGATCATGACCTGATTACATTAATTATGGGATAATAAAAGACAGTCCCAACCAGCAATATATACCTGGTGCTTCTCGCTGGGTCTATGAAGCTGCATAAAGACATGAATGAAACTCACTGGGAAGACAAATAAACGGGTAGGTAAACGAGTGAAAATGAAAGTTCTCACTAAGACTTCACAGCCTGTCTAAAAAGTTGTATTTCCACTCTAATTTTAAAAGAATGGCGTTTGATTTAGAGATCTTTCTGGGTGAGAACAAAAGCAGCAATTAGAAAAAGGGACCGCATACACAGAATGGGGAAAAAGAGAAAAATCAAGGTAATTTAACATTTGAGTGATAGAAAATGGATAAGGCAGGGCAAATGCATTAAAGACAAATCTGGCTGATGAGTTATGGATAATAGGGGTTTTTCTTATCAACAGGAAGAAGACCCCTAATTGTGGTATACACCAACTGCTTGGAACAGACGGTAACATTAATAACAGGGAAACAGAGGAGAGGCAAAGATGTCAGAGTGGTCAAGCGTCTTGGTCAGGCAGCTCATAAGCTCCTCAGGGCACTGCAGGAAGCTTAAATTTAGAGACTTCACAAAAGACTTGTCCTGTGCGGGCTACAGGGCAGGGTTGCAAATGCTCTGTTGAGTATCGCGTGGGCTCTGAGATGTGGCATTGCCCACTCTGCGGTCACAGCGGGGACTTGGGACACAGATTTCCGATTTTCCTGAGCGCACCCTCCGTCCTCGCTCTTACAGTATTTAAAAACCATGTCTTCAAAAATCATGGCAAATTGCCCTCTCTCCCTTTGTATGGATTTTATGCAGAGACAGCTGCTGGCTTACAGCCCGCTGGTGCAGAACAATTTGTAAAGAGCAGACAAAATCGTTATCAGTTTTCATCTATACCTGAGATTCTTTCCATAACCACTGTTATTTATACGACTGGACCTCTGCATCTTTTGCAGAAGCAGTGAAGCAGGGAGCTCACACAGATGAAGGACAGGTCCCACTTCCAGTGAAGCCACAGCTGTCACCACCAGCAGTGTGTCCATCACCAAGTGTCTGAGGGATCTCTGAAGCAGGTTCTCCACTGTGTACTGGCACCCATGCTGCTGCTGCAGCGATGGACACTGGCCATGTCTCTGAGCTCCCCCACTCCAACAACCCAGTACTACAGAGAGAAGGTGGGATGGTGTTGGGGCACAGAGCCATTAAATGTGTTTGTTATGGTGTTCCTCCACAGATCCAGCATGAGACAACAGGCTCGAGGCACACGAGGAGTTGCATCCTGTGCTGCACCTCCAGCAGTGCATCCAGCAAGTCAGAGAGGGGATTGTGCTCCTCTGCTCGGCTCTGGTGAGACCCTCCTGCAGGGCTGTGTCCAGCTCTGGGCTCCTCAGTGCAGCAGAGACGTGGACTTGGTGGAGTAGGGCCAAAGGAGGCCCCAGAAATAATCTGAGGCTGAAAGTCAGGCTGGGAGAGTTGCAGGGGTTCAGCTGGAGAAGAGAAGGCTCTGGGGAGATCTTAGTGTGGTCTTTCAGGGCTTAAAGGGGGCTGGGAAGGTTTTTTTTTTTCAGGAAGTGCAGTGATAGGACAAGGGGTGATGGTTTCAAAGTGACACAGAGGAGGTTTAGGTTAGATATTGTGAAGAAGTTCCTCCTTGTGAGGGTGCTGAAGCCCCGGATCAGGTTGCCCAGGGAAGTTGTGGTTGGTCCATCCCTGGAAGTGTTCAAGGTCTGGTTCGATGGGGCTTTGAGTGACCTGGGCCAGTTGAAGATGTCCCTGCCCATGGCAGGGGATGGGAATTGCATCATATTTAAGGTCCTTTCCAACCCAAACTGTTCTATGACTCTATGATTCTGTTCTAAGAGTCACATCCACAGACCTTTCCAATACCCTTGGCAGGGGTCCCCTGCACAAGTGTGGGGGCAGAAATGCTGAGACTGAAACTTTCTGGCCACAGGACAGCGTGATCCCTGCAAACACAGTATCTTCACATGCCAACCTCTGCAGACTAAACCAGGCACAGAGGTTTATAAATTCTCAAATCATTCGTGGTGCTGCAGAGGCAGGAGAGTCCCCGTCCCTTGGGTACCCCAGTCCTGGAGCCAAGGGTTGCAAATCTCAGCATCCAAAAGCAGAAGAGCAGCTCCTCCAGGAGAAGAACAGGCCCAGGGACGAGAGGAGACTCTGGCTTGGCGCAAGGAAGGGTTTTCTTTGCTCTGGAATGCAAAATTCAGGTTTCCAGAATGCCAAAAAGGTAATTTAAATGTTAAAACATTTGTGATTGCATAAATTGCATGTATTACTCCAATTGAATTGTAGTGGGATTAATCTGACCTTAATAGAATACTACTAATAATTTATATTATTATCTTTAATAATATTAATTCTACTTAATTTTTTTTCCATTTACTTTGTTAGTTTAAGGGCAGCTCCACTGAGCTCTGGAGCATTTAGCTCTTGGTGTGCAGCAGTCACTTGCCATTTGCACAAGTGGGGATTCCACTAGGCAATTTTCAGAGAAATAAAGATCATCTTTCAGTGAAAAGAACTTAAAAAAAAAAAATTACAGTATTAAATGAGTAGATATTAATGTGTCATATTTGGAATATAAAACAACCCATAATCTGTTCTGAGGTCTCTTCCACCTAAACATATACTTTTTTCCCTCTCTTTCTAGAGAGATCTTTTATTCTGCTGTTTAACTGATTAGGCATTGCCATTCTCAGTGTTAAAATGAAATTGTTAAGATCATAATGTCAGGGAAATAAAAACCCTGGCAGTACGATAGTGCCTTCTGAGCAGAGCATCGCAGCTTGTTGGTGATGAATTGGAATTGCACATTTCATTAGAATTTATATCACAAGCCAAGGGATGAAGCATTATTTCATTAAGTATCTTGAAATTTCACCAACCTAATGAAGCTGTCAAAATTCTATTAATAAAGTGCTGGAAATATTTATTTGTTTGTTTGTTAGGCTGCATTTGCCATTATGTAATGTGGTATTTGCAGTTTATTAATTTACAAGTGCAGACCCAGCAGCACAGCAGGAGGAGCAATGCCAAGGGGCTGGTGGTGAGGGATTCCTGGCTTAGAGGAGGAGGTGGATGGTCCAGCTTGGCTGCTCAGTCCTGTGGCAGCCCTGCCCCACAAGGAGGGGCAAACGTCCCTGACCGCTCTGTACTGCTGGAGCAGAGGTGCTCAGAAATGGGACTCTCTCAAAGCTGATGTCAGGGAACCCAGCATGGTTTGGTCATGGAGAGCTACAGGGTGCCACTTCATTTTAAAAATGCAATTTACTCGTGTCCTTTCCTGATTTACTACTTTTACCTATTTTTCCCCTCAGTTCATCCCCAAACAGTAGCAAATTTCAGTGGGAGCTGAGCAATGCCAGTGACTATTCCCATTACAGAAATCCCAAGTTTTACCAAGCGCCATTCAGTGAGGATCTGTTGCACAAGGGGGTCAGAGCCCAGACTCTCCTGAGGTGGGCTGGCAGTCACAGCAGAATAAGAATCATTATCATAGAACAGCTTCAGCTGGAAGAGATCTTCAAAGTCATTGAGTCCAATCTTTTCCTAGCCCTATTTGCACCACTCAACCATGTCCTTCTATGCAACACCTACCCTTCTTTTAAACACCTCCAGGAACCGGATGGTGACCTAACCCCTTCCCTGGGCAGGCGGTTCCAATGCCTGACAGCCCTTTCAGATGACCTTTTGGTCAGGCTCTTTAATGAGCCCACTGAAGTTTACATGCTCTTTTCAGGGGTGATGTGGTCGAGCAGCACAAGGGGTTTTAGTGGTAAGCATCTGAGGTGGACACATGAGTCAGGCGTAGGGAAGCCATGAGTGGATGGTTTGAAGTGCCCCAGATGAGTAGTTACACCAGCTCAGTCTGTCCTATATTTACTATGAAGAACACACTATTTGTGTAAAAACAAGTTAGGAAATATTTCACAACTTCAACCCCCATCCTGTGGCCCACACCCAATGTACTAACATTGTTGTATGGACTTTATAAACCAGCTTATGTTCATTACTCAACCCAGTGCTTATGGCCAGACTCTCCCAAGGGTCTGGCTGCTTCATGTTGCTCCAGAGCAGCCACAGACCTCCAGAGCTTGCTGCTCACTGCTTCACTCCAGCAGAGCAGCATGAGTGCCTCAGCAAACGCAGGCTGGGCTTGCACTGGTGACCCTGTTCCCTGAAAGTGAGGCAAATCCTTATGGAAAACCTGTCAAACCAGCCTCGCTTAATAAACTTTCAGTTATGAAGCTTAATCTCGTAAGAGACTGTTCATTGTACAATAAATTCTCCAAGTGAAATGTGTATGTAAGGTTTCAGTGAGTGCTAATTACACAGGAAGGTTGCAGGGGCGGCATTATTCTGTTAATAGGATCTCTGGGAAAAAAAAGGACAGGTCTGACACAATGCATTAGATTTGTTAAAGGACTGACTTTTAATTAGTTTTAACTGATAAGTTAATTAATGAATTCGCAAATACACAGCCAAGACGAGTATCCGGTACTGGAGAAGGAGATGCTGGGATTTTGCAGGGCACACCCTTCCACAAAGAGATCGTGTGCCTGCCCGAAGTGCAGCCACAAACTGTGGATCCCGAGATCGTGATTTCCCTAACGACACAATTCCAGCAGAAAGGCTCCATTGAAGTCACGCAAATATTCTTAATTCTGCTCTGCCATGACTCTGTAAGGAACAGGCAGATGAATCTGATTACAGACCCAGAAAGCTACAACTGCTCTCTAAAACCCAGGCGATGGTTGTGCGTTATGGCAGAGCAGAGCCAGGATTTCCCTAGCAAACTGCGGGCACTTCTTTTAAGCACAACTTTAACTACCAATTTCTTCCATTCGTACTACTCAGCACAGGGATAACTGCAAATCGCTTTAATCTAATTTACCCCAAAATGGTGATGATCCATCTCTCAGTATAAACTCCTTCTTAACAAAACATCTCTCTAGGAATATCAAAACCACATACAAATTTTCAATTACAGCAGAAACTCAACCTTTTCCGTCTGAGGAATGTTATGTTATCTTTTTCTAAGCTTACAGTACCTGATGTGTGGATAAAAAGTCTGTCTGCTGGGGATTTTCAGCTAAATCTATTATTTAAATCCCATTTATTAAGGTTCTTTGCTTCAGTGTCTGAATTTTCTTGGACACCTTTTCCCTGCCAAATACAATCCTCAGCATGACGCACATCCTGAGCCGTACCCTGAGCACACAGTCCTGCTGCGTACTGACCCTGAGCATCTCCTGGGGATAGTGGCCAGGCTGACAGCACCCGGGGCTTCATCCATGCAACATTCTCCTTTGGTCCAGCACGTATCCGCAGATGAGGCAGGACTGCCCAAGCTCAGCTCACAGTCTTGGCACCCAAATGTTGCCTCCAGTGCAACCCCTGGGAGGGCAGATGCAGCAAGCATCCTCCTCCCATAAAGGCTAGTGGTCAAGATGCACCCACAAGAGGGGTTCTTTTACTTTGCACATCCAGGTAAAGGCAAGGCAGACTCCCGTGCTGGGAGGTGGCTACTGCAGTATTTGTTGGAGGCAGAAGAAAGCTCTTTGTGTAGCAATAAATCTCTTTCTGTCAGCAGAACTGTCTTCTTGTTCAGTCATTAAAATGTGGGGAAGAAGTGCCACACGGCTTGGGATTTTATTGCTTTGCAGTTTGCTCTGGAGTGTGTCAGTCTATACAACCATATGCTTTTAAAAGACAAGGTTTGGAGGTTTATATGGTAAAATACGCGTTCACATGCTTATAAACGCTCCCACGCCCTGGCGTTCGCTCCTGAAACTCAGCCACAATCTGAGACATGCACTCATCCAGGCTTTTCACAACACTCCTTGGGACACGGGGAACAAAGCACCATGTGCATCTAACACCACACAATCGGCTCTGCTGCCAGGATCTATGGCTTTCACCTGGATTTCCCCAGCAGAGGGATTTATCTTCATCACCCAAGCACAGCTGATCCTAGCAGCTCAGCTGCTGTGAGGGCTAAAGACAGTTTGATTCAAATTAAGAACTTGTTAATCATCCCATAGGAAAAAGTATTGTACCATACAGGTCCGGGGACTCCTGTTCCAACAGTGGGTTAGGCAGAGTATTATTGGTATCTGCCTAATAAAGGTACCTGTGGATCCTCTGGAAGGACCTGAAGGTGCCGACAGCAAGTGCTTTGGGCACACATGGTCCTGGCAAAGGAGGGGACAAATGTCACCACAGCCAGAAAGGGGAGGAGCAGTTCAGTAGTGACAAGGACAAATACAATCCAACACTTTCTTTTCTATGGCCATTGGCAAGCATTTCTGATGAGCTTTAATGCCTCAGAGTGAAGCAAATAGATGGCACGGGGGTTGGGAATGGTGAAATGGGGTTTATTCGTGTCTTCTTGCTGGTCGCACAAATACGTTTGCAGATAGCAGTAACTATAAATAGTCCTTTTGCCATTTCCTGATTGTGGTTTCCCAACCCTGCTTTATTTACGGCAGCGCACAAGATGTGCTCAGCCTTTCAGCTCAGCATGGGGATTGACTTCAGCAGTTCAGACACAGAGTTCAAATTTCAGGGATGGACGGATCCCTCCCACTTGGTCAGGACAACCTTTGGTGTGGGTGAGCGAGTGCTGCAGTGGGTTTAAGGGGATGGTGAGCTCTTGATTCACTTGAGCAGACTGCTGGCCATCCTTCCTTCCTCCAGAGATGTGCCCTGCCAAGAATCTCCTCGCTGGACACGGCAGAAGTGCCTCAACATCTCAATGGGCTTCGCCTCTAGTGCCTCATAACTTCATCCTAAGTTGCATCTTTGTGAAATGGATGTCAAGGTCCCAGGAGGAATTCAAGGCTTCCAGGCTGAGAATCCTGAGGAGCTGTGATCACTGTGGTGCCCTCCACCTGCAGGCATCAGGAACTGGAATAAGAAAAGGTATTGGTCTTTATTGGAAAGCCACTTTTGAAATGTAGTGGGGAGGGGCCCTGGCTGGACCTGGTTCATCAGTTGTTCTCACCCAGTGAAGGTTGAGGGCACTAAAAAAGTAAGGATGTGGGTTTTCTGGCTCTTGTCACTGATAATGGAGAAATTTTGAGTGATAAAGCAAAAACATGGTACCAGTCAGGACAGAAGAGCCCACCCAATGCTGCTGTAGTGGCAGTCTGGAATGGCCAGAATGTCTGTCCCTAACATCCAGGATAAAAGGCCATCTCATGAGGGACTTCAGCTTGAGTCACACTCTTGGAATCTATTAGTCCTAATCCTTAGAACCTTCCTAAATCTCAACTTGCAGAAATTCTGCATTAAAACTCACCCTGGCAGTGGAGAATGGGCTTCAGGCAGAAGGGATAACCATGTGATAGGATGTCCACTCTCCACAGTAGAAATACTTGTGGGTTTTGCAGGGCCAGTTTCACAAAGCCAAGACCACCCAGCAGGCAAACCTCTCTGGAGAAAGGTTCCAAACTCCAAGATTTGACCAAGATCTGGCAAATATCTCCTGTCAATCCTCAGCCACCTCACAGTGTGACAGGAGATGTTCGTTAGAGAGTCCAAGCAGACTGCAAAACCATGGTAAAAATATGGATGAGAAAGAAGACCTGGCTGGTGTCCTGGGCACTTTCCTGGTTGCTGCTCAATTCCTGCGTCTGAGTGAACAATCAAAAGAAACAGGGGACGGTTTGGGCTAAGGAAACTTGGAGAGCTCCAATACCGCCATTCCTGAGGGAAAAGAGAGCCCAAAAGAAGGCAAATAAATTATTTACCTGTGTGGCTCATGGGCCAGGGTGGCAGGAGGCTCTTCCCTGATGGGGTTAGGCTGGACGTGAGTTACAGCTTTGTCATACAGCAGTGGAGGTGATGAATGGTTGGCCAGGTCACCATGAGCTGTGATTGATCCTCCAGAGCCGAAGATTAAAGGCAAGTAGTGCAGAGGGGTGGCGAGTTTCCTCTCTAGGCTATGACTTTGGGAAGTGAGGACCTTTTTCCCAAAGGCCACTGAGAGTATCTGTAGGTACCTTCTCATCCTCAAACTTCATATGGAAATGGGATTTCTTCCCAATCCTGCCTCAAATGATGTGATTTGTTTAACACTCAATTTTGATTTCCTCTGGGCCATGTGGGATTCCTTCTGTCTCCCCTTCATGCCAGCACTGGGGGTGAAAGAGCCTCACAAGTGGTTTTTTTGCCTCTTGGTTCCCACATCCTTTTTAAGCTGAGGGAGAAAACATCTTCCCCGATCAGCAACTCCATCAGCTCCCTGGCTCCTTTGTTTTTATTTAGCTCTGCAATCGCATTATCTGACCAAAACCGGGATGGAATCCACGTGAAAGACAAAAAAAGTGGGGTAAAAAAAAAGTTTTGCAACACCTCTGAAGGGATCATTGGTCTAGGCCACAGGCACAAAACTCACGGTCACCTCTTCACAAACTCCCAACTTTGTGGAGCTCTTGGGAAAGAGGTTTTGTGGGCCAGGGCAGGGCAATCCATGAGTTCAGGCTGTTCCATCAATACTGTTAAGAACCATCTTTTGGCAGTGCTGGACGTGGGAGAAAGACATCAGGTACGGTGGAGGGGCAATCAGGTTTGGAGTTAATGCTGCCTGTTTTCCAGCGGAAGGGAAAAAAGAAAGTGCTGCTGTTTCTTTTCAGAGAAAAAGAGCCAAGTTTGCCAGGCAGCATAGTGTCAGGAGAACGTGCAGAGGAAGATGGTGTTGGGATGAGCTTCACATGGGGACGGGGACATCGCCCTGCCCTGCATCATGGCGAAACATCTATTAAGAGTTGGAGCTACCAGCATCAGGGGTGCTCAGAATTCGGGGCTACCAAAACCCCGAAGTCTCACACATGCGAGGGACCAACATCTGAGAATCTCAGACATTCTTGGAGGGCACCAACATGGGGGACTTCAGCATTAGAAGCCCGAGGGGCGAGATGACGGGAAGCAGACGGGGCGCGCAGGCAGGGGTGATGCTGCCCGGACTGAAGATCCCGTCCGTCCCCCCGCGCCCCTCGGGTCCCGCTTCGCCTTCAGCCGCCACGAGGTGCGGCCGCCCCCTCCCGAGGGGCCGCGGGAGGTCCGGGGGTGCCAGTGCGGGGGTGCCGTGCGGGTCGCCGTGCTCTCCCCACCGGGTGCGCAGACCCCGGCTCGCAGCGCGGGGCCATCCCTCGGGTTGAGCCGCGGCTCGAAGCGGCCCCTATGGCGCGGAGCGGCCCTTCAGCGCGGAGCGGCCCCGCGCCCGGCGGACGGCAGCGGCCGAGCTGGGCGATCGCGGTGGTGCCCGGCG
>JAOXOE010000784.1:942545-975074 GCA_028565055.1 Phoeniculus purpureus | reverse complement strand
ATTTGCCACCAGGAGTAATAATAATAAAAGTAATCATTTTACTTTCGTTTTAGCCAAATTTTGGGGATTCTTTAAAATCCTAATACTTTAAGTTTGATCACATTATTAAAGTTTGCTATATCAATAATCATTTGGTTTATTTTGCATATCAGTCGTTGGATCCATTTTCTTCACAAACAGCCTTTTTTTTCTCTCCAAAACGTTCCCAGTGTTCCACCCCAGAGGGTTCTCTGTCTTTGCAAAACCAGTGCAGTGAGTGACGTTCCCAGCTCAGCTATTTTAATGATCCCACAAACCCAGAAAAGCAGTAGGGAATTTTTTCAAAAGCAAACTGCAGAAACATTTTTTTGGAGACTTTTTGTCCAATTATATTGGTTAAGTTTTTCTGAGCAGGCATCGCAGCCAGATGTAAACTTGAAGAATTTGGGACTGTTCTTTCTTGCTGGAGATTGTTTAGGGGTTTCAGAGGTGACCCAGAATGGACTCAGCATCCCCAGCACAGCTGAGGCCCTTCAAACACCCTGGCTCTTTCCCCTCTTGGACACCTCTGTGAATCCATCCTTGAGTATTTTCCTTTGACTTTTGGGGTTGCCACATTAGCCTGTCTGTTTTCACAGCTGAGGAAATTTCGATTTATGCCCTGTGCATGAGCTCTCTGCTCCTGTGCTGTCTGCTGTTGAGGTCCTTGTTTCTTCTCTTGCCCTCCCTAGATGTTTTGGTGCCCTCTCCCTTACACAAGATGCCATTTTATGTGAGGTGCTCAAGTTTTGGCTCCCAGTTCTCCATCACCAGGTACCACGTGGTGACCAGCTGTGTAAGTTGGAAGAAGAAAACTCAAACCCTTTGCTGGGTTTGCACTGGGGCCTGCAGCCTTACCACATTCTCCCTGTCTTACACCTGTGTCCTGCAAAAGCCCAGGTATGGGACACATGTTTTACTGATAATAGCTTTGTCTTCCACTTCAGCAGGCTAGCACCTATAGCACCCAGCTATTCCTTTCTTGTCTCCTTTTCACAGCGCTGAGCCTTTGGAGGCTCCTTGTGTGTTGTCCACAGCACACGCTGCAGCCCCTCATAATGGGGATTTTCAGCAGCCTGGCATCTCTGACCACCAAGGCACCTGTTGAGATAATTGTGGCATCTGCAACTTATTGAGGCAAATATAAGCATGAAAAATATTTGCTTTCCCTTGCTTGTAGGGTTTATTTTTGGGGTTTAACTTTGCGAAGCTGTGAGCAGCCATCCCACATTGTTCTCCATGTTGCTCCTGGAGTGCTGCTCCATGGGGCTCTTCATGTGCACCCGTACACTGCTCGGGGTCTATCTCGCTGGATCACCTTGGTTGCCCTTCTACACTTCCTTTCTTTGTTTTTTCATGCAGTTGCTCTCAAGGTGGGATCCCCAGTGCTATGGATACAGTGTTATGCACATTTTCTGTTGCTTTGCTCAGAATTAGTTGTTGCCTTGCTGGTGACCATGGAGCTGGTGCTGCTGGAGAGGTACGCCCAGTGGCTTCTCTACTGCTTTTGTGAGTGCTGATGTCTCAAGTCAGATCCTGCAACTCCACGCGTATCGTGCTTTCTCCTTACTCCAGATCTTATTTGGTGCATGGAGCAGATGTCTGTGGGATCCCACTGTGATCATTAACTATTTCATCCCTTTATTGTATGTCTTTTAATCAGTTGTTAATCGAACCATGAAATGGTTTGGGTTGGAAGGGACCTTAAACATCATCTAGTTCCAACCCCCTGCCATGGGCTGTGACACCTCTCACCAGACCAGGTTGCCCAGAGCCCCATCTAACCTGACCTTGAACCTGACCTTGAATGCTTCCAGGGATGGAGCAGCCACAACCTCCCTGGGAAACCTGTTCCAGGGCTTCAGCACTCACAGGGAGGGATCTCTTTCTCTGGGCAACCTAGTTTGGGCAGAGATGTTGCTGCCCATGGCAGGGGTCTGGAACTAGATTATGTCTGAGGTCCCTTCCAACCCAAACCATTCTGTGATTTTGTGAATTCTCTGTGGGTTAACTGAATTCTCTGCCTTGGCACAGCCCAGCAGCCACTCTGGGATTCCTTGTCATTTTGCCTGAGCATCCTTCTCCGTTCACTGACGCTGTAGCTGTATGCTGTAGCTGTACCTTGCCTTTCTTGGATGGGCTTCTGTAAAGGTTCTCTGCTACTCACTGGCATCATAATTACCTTTAATTAATTGGGCTGCACTTTGCTTCTGTGTTAGCACAGCTCAGTCCTTCCTATGTAATGTGGGTGTGAACTGTAATGCTTTGAGTGTTTTGTTTCCTACCTGAATTTACATCAGGTTTTTCAGGGCTACATTTATGACCTCATTAACAGGAAATGCTTTACATTAACTGGATGTTCTCCTGCCCTGGTTTAACTTTCTCAGGGTTCAGTTTGAATAAACCTTTATACACTGGCATCTGTTTTCAGGTTGATTTTGGTGGCATCTGGCTTTCTCATAGAGGCTCCATCCCTTTTGCCATGAACCCAGGGGAGATTTAGATTGGACCTCAGGAACAAGTTCTTTGCTGAGAGAGTGGTTGGGCACTGGAACAGGCTGCCCAGGGAGGTGGTGGAGGCACCACCCCTGGAGGTGTTTAAAAAATGAGTAGCTAGAGCACTTGAGGCCATGGTCTAGGAGTTAGGGTGATGTTGGGATGAAGGCTGGTCTTGATGATTCTGGAGGTCCTTTCCAGCCATGGTGATTCTATGATTCTATTTGCATGTGGTTTGTAGCAAAGTAGGGTCACTGCCATGAAAAGAGAACCATGGTCTGAGGTTAAAATTGATCTGAAAGTGGGATTCAGGTTGCACTGTGCAGGACCCTGAGCTCCCTGGCAGCCAAGCAGGCTGTGCTGTGTGAGCTGGGCAGCACTGTGCTGGGGAGAATTAAAAAAGAAAAGAAAAAGAGAAAAGGCGAATAATAAAAGGATAAGATGACAGTTATCGTTGAGTTAGAAGTTATCAAGTGCATAAAATTGATAAAGCGAGTTAAAAACACAAGGGAAGAAAATCTGTGGCTGTCAGTGCAAGTAACAGTAAGAAAGTGTTTGTGTGGGGAACAAAAGAAATTCTAATAATGGTTTGTGTAGACTTATCACGACTGAGGAGAGGGAAAATGCATAATAGAGCAGAAAAACTAGACATGTTTAATAAATATTGCTGTTCCCTCCTTACAAGGCAGCGGTATGATACAGCCCATGTGCAGAAGAGCTCTTGGGTCTGGTGTTGTGCAGAGGCTTGGAGGTAGGAGTGATTTCCAGTGGGTGATGTTCACTGGGGCTCCCACCACTGATTTTCCATTTTTTCTTTTTCTTCCTGTAAGACTTGGATGTAAAGAGAATATCCCAGAAAAACTGGTGAATGCTGCTGTTGTGCTGCGTTAACCTGACAGAAGTCTGGGGATGAGGACTGGCAAAGCAAGGGAGAGCACCGAGCACGGTGGGAGAGGCAATGGCAGTGTGGGATTGTTCAGCTGAAGAGATGGAGGATGTGCCAGTTACGAATCTGACAGAATGTCTGGTTTGGTGTCATGTGCTAGAATGCTCTCTGGGAGCATAAAATTGGTGTGAAACTGCTTGTGAACAGGGTCTTGGGTGACTCCATGCATTGCCAGTGACTCCATGGAGTCCAGTTCCACAGTGCTGGGGGCTAGGGTTGTGCTTGTGGATGGTTTGTGGATGTGAGGTAACGGGAGTGTAGCCTTGCAAAGTGATTTAGGTTATCAGTCTCTATGATGACCCTGCTTGATAGGGTGAATCACAGGATTTGTGCAGCTGTACAAGAGAGCTGGAGATGGGGAGACCAGAGACGGAGCAGAGGTGCTGAACCAGGCTTTGGGGTGGGAAAGGGACAACAGCTGCAGTGTGAGCAATGATACTGAGCCTGTAGGAATGGGGTCTGGAGAGCAAGAGCTACATGAGAACAGCGATTCTGTCTTCTATTGCTTGTGCTTAAATAGGATCTGACTGTTCTAGTTCTCTCATGTGTTTGGGATGTTGGAAAGTTAGAGAAGACAGAAGACACCAAGTGAGCAGAGTGAAACGATTTGAGGAACCAAAGGAAACGCCCATTGGTATTTGGTCCTAAACCTGTGGGGATGTGCACTGTGTTTTGGGAAACTCTCCCTGACAATAAGGGTCTGAAAAAGTAGTAAAAATCCCATCACACTTCTTGATTCTTATCTTCTTGGAGCCAGTTCTCCATGGGTAGAAAAAAGGAACAAAAAATAGCAGGTACCAGAGCCCTTGGTTTTTAGCAACTGCATAGCGAGAAACAATACCTGGAAGCTAGATCCAAACATTCAGATGGCAAAATGAAGACGCAAAAATATTTTTGAGAGTAGGAGGTGGAAATTTTGAACAGCAGGGGACATTAGCTCTTACAACAAACCACTGAGGGAAACTGTGGACGCTGCATATCTCGATGCTGTCGCTTATTCTCTGCATCTATGGAATATGTGTTTCAGAAGTTTCTGGCAGAGCTGGGCAGTCAGACAGGGGAGAATTGCTGTTATGTTATAAAGAATGGCTATTCTGTGCCTTAAACAAAAGATCTCACTTTCTGTCTCTCTCTTGTGGTGTCCTGTTTCCCAGTGTCCAGTGCCAGATGGTTGGGGAAGGATTATAAGGAACATAGGAAATATTGAGTGAGCCTCCCCTTTATATACTCTCTTGCTGCTGCCCAATGGACCCTAAATTGCTTTCACTTCCAAACCCTAAGGGATGCTCCAGAACCTTCTCTGTCATCGTTGGACAATTGCACGTGAGCACACACACGCCAGCATAAGCCCTTGATGAAACCAAATTACTGGTAATTGTTTTTATCCCCCAGTAGTGATGTGACTACTGGAGTTTGTAGGTAGTCTCCTGTAACACAGAGTACAAAAGGCTGTTTGTTTACCTTTTCAGGCAGGAAGCGATAATGAATCAGGTAGTTAGGGAACACATGGGACATCATCACTAATAATCTGCTTAATATTGCTAATGCAGAAGTGATAGGCAGAGCAGGGCAGAGAAGTGTTGCTCAGAGCCCTGTGTGAGAGATGGATTTTTCGCAGGAGTGCTTTGTGGACTAGAGGAGGCTTGGTTCCCTCTCCCAGATCCAAGGGAAGCATATTGTAGAGAAAACAGGAGGTGTTTACAAACTGCTGCAGAGATCAGAGATGAAATTTCCCCTGGTTAACTCTGAAATGAGGCAAAAAGCAGCACCCGAGCTGAGGTGGCTGAGAGAAGATGTAAACAGTACGGGAAGCAGTAAGCAGTCAGCTTTTAAAAAGTATAAACAGTCTGGTAAGGAGGAGGCTAGGAAGATCTATTAAAATAAGCAGAAGGCAGTTAAAAGGATAATTAGGGAGGCAAAAAGAAATAGAGAAGATCTAATTGCTAAGAATATTTTGACTTCAAAGGGTTCTTTAGATACATTCAGAGGAAGCAGAGGAAGCGTCCACTGAAGACAGCAGCAGCAGTTGGAGGCAGGAGATACTGGAGCAGCACCTTGTAAATGAGCTGTTTAATGTCTCTGGTAGGTGTTTTATGACTCTGGTAGGTTCTAGGCAATACCTGGGCCAGGACTCAGATTGTGTCACACGCCCGGAGCTCCATGATCAGTAAAAGGAGTTGAAAAACACTTGGGCACGTTCATTCTGTGCAGACGCTGTTTTGAAACAAAGAAGTGTGTGCAGCTTGCCAAGAGTCTTGAGGTCTTCTCATTGAATGGCGGAAGTGCTGCACTCACCGGCTACGTGTGGAGGGAACCTCATGCCACAGACTGTCCTGTAGGATTAGCTTTTTGTTAGGACCTCCGTGACTGCCAGGTATGTGTGAATACATACGTGTGGGTGTGTGTATTCACCTAAATTTGTAGACAATGAGTATCTGTGTAGAAATATTCTGCACAGGAACACAAATCTTGTCATCCAGAAACAGACAAATCACCATCCCTGGATGTGTCTTGAAGTCCTGCAGAACTGAAGCTTACGGACAGGATTTAGTGGTGGCCTTGGGACAGTTGGGTTAGCGGTTGGGCCTGATGGTCTTAAAGGTCTTTTTCGAGTGGGGTGATTCTGTGATCTGTGGGAAAAAGGCCTGCTGTTGTGTCTGTGTGCTTGCTGCATGCTTCAGCTTCACAGTGCTCCCTCTCTGAGTTCAGCAGGCACAGACATCAGAAAAAATCAAAGGTAGTACCACAAACAAGGTGCATTTTGACTACACGTTCATGAGACTTGTGCATAAAAACCTAGGGCAACGTATGTGGTGGCTCAGTGAGCTCAATGGGTTTTCTTTTTATGGTCTGCAGAAGGGGCCTGGAAGCTTTGATCAGAGTCACTTTTCTCAGAAGGCTGCCCTTGCAGTAGGGCTGGAGTGTTCTGAACTCCTTTGTATGTGTAATTAAAATCTGTCTTCTATCTTGATGTCACACTGTGGTTAATGTGTCATCTAGAGAACTGGGTTGGCTTTAACAGGCTGAGAAAGTTAGTTCTGGTGGCTAACGCAGGGACAGATGGGTCTGTGGGCTCTTCTTCGCATGCTTACTGTCATAGGGTTAGTGATGGAAGATGATCTTGTTTTGTTCTTTTTTTTTTGGTGTGTTTCTGAGGATGGACTCCATGTGTTACTATGGTAGATGAGTTGTCACAACCCGTGGTGGAGACCCCTTCAGTTGGGTCCACCACCATGCCCCATCACTGGCTGGTCAAAGGCATTTCTGGAGTGCAGGGTTTGAACTCCTTTTTTACCCAGCTGCCACCACCATCTGAATTTCAGCAGATTTGGGAGGAAATCAGCAATGGTTGGAGCAGCTGCCATGTGCAGCCCCTCAGTCGTACTCCTGGGGTGCTGCGGTTGCGCGGGCAATGCCTTGCTGATGGAGCGAGCTGCCGTGTCAGCGAGTGCCGGATGCCTGGTGTCACATCTTGACTGGAGGGTGGAATTTGCATTGTTGGGAATATGACCAGATCTATTGTTCCTGTATTATGGCTTGTCCCTTAAAACATGACAACATTTACACAGGGTGTTTCAGACTTGTCAGACTCGCAGCCTGGCCTGCGTGTGTTTAGCATGGGGTTGCCCACTCCATCTGCTTGGATGAGGTGTCCAGCTGTGTGTGGCACTGATAGTTCTCTCTGCAGAGCCTGTGATCCAGGTCCTTGCCTCAGAGAAGCCCTTGGGCTTCCTGGTCCCCATTCCCTTGCTCAACCCTTCCTTTCTTTGTAGGCAGTGAAACAGCAGGATCCTTCCCTGGCATAAATGAGCTAGAGTTGGACCATGGCAGCAGCACCTTTGACTCCCACCTGAAGGCTCAGCTGTAACCAGCAGAGAAGCGGTTGTCCTGTGCTGTGATGGCAGCAGGATAGAGCTCTTTAAGCTGTTATGCTTCTAGTAGAGCAGAGAAATGTCCTAAATATCTGACGTGTAAGTTTTCAAATGGGATCTGAGGGATGTCACATTGAATGAGGAGTCAGATACTCAGGAGTGAAGGAGCTCCTCATAGCTTAGCACTGACACTAGGCAAGTTCCAGCAGGTCCAGAGTGGACGTTTTCCATGTGTCCATGCTATTTTAATATTAAACCCCTTTATTTTCACCTGCTCTAAGTGCTAATGAGAGCAGGGTAGTAAATAAAGCAAGATAACAGCGCATCACATCTGCTGTGATGTGCACTGCTTTCCTCTTTTCCTCAAATCTGATACCCTTCAGTTTTGCATTTAATCTGGCCAGATGGCCATCAGAGGAAAATGGTAATTTGATTCTAGGGCAGAAAAGTGAAAGTCAAAAACCAGTATGTGGAGATATTTGTGCAGAAGTGATGTAGATCTCGAGGAAAAGCTGCTGTAAATCAGCAGATCCCATCAGTGGCAAAGGAAGTTTCATATCATACTGGAAAAGGAAAGGACGGCTATGGAGTCCTGAAACCATGAGACCAGACAAAGAAGAGATGTAAATGAGATGCTGATGGAGGGAAGGGTTAGCTGATGAAAAGTGGTTACCACACCAAGCCTCACTTGTGCTGGAGCTGGCACCACTGCTGTTCTCAAATCACAGCCTGCTTTGGAGAGGAAAGTGAACATATTGCTTGTGAGCGTGCCCACAGCAGAGAACCTGCTCCTGTTCCAGCTTCTCCGAGTGTGTTTAAGGGGCGAAAACTCAGTGTCAGTAACTTGTTTGGATGGAGGAAGAGAAGATCTTGCAGTTAGTGTTCAGATGTGAGAGGATGCAGGAGTACCCAACCTCAAGTCCCAGTCTTAGGTAGCTTGTTAGACTGAGGCTGTGTTGGAGGAGCATCAGAATGATGTCCTGTGAGTGGTGAAAACTTGACATAGTGGCAGACTTGGTCTCATGGTCCTGATTTGCCCTGTAGTGGTCCCAGGGTTAGTTAGCCAGCCTGCTGTCTCCTCCCCAAGGCTGACTGCTACACCTGTCAGTCTGGAGGTGCCTGGCATCAGATGGTATAGTCTGAGAGCAGAAAGAGTAACCAGGAGATGATGGTTTTGACTTGATGCAGAGGCTTAGATCGGAACAAGAGCTAACCAGAAGAGGTAACTGTGCTTTAGAGTGCAGGAGCTAAGCTGTAGGGAAGATGTGGCAGGGCTTGTGGCTGGCCTCTTTGATATTGACCTTGCTGGTTCATTACATGGAAAAGGAAAAAAAATGTGAACAATACCCAAAGACAGTTCCAGGTGTTGTAACCTGCCTTTCTTCCTCTTTGTGGAAGGTAATTGAGGGAGAAGGCTTCAAAAAGATTCAGCCTGTTGCCTGTGTGAAACCTTTCCCTGTTTCTGTAGCCTCCTGGAAAGTGCATCCCTGATATTTGCCGTGGGACTATGGGGCCAGAAATGTGCTAGAAGGGTTGGTCCCCTTCTCCTTCTGTCCACCATCTTCTCTCCACCAGCTGGTGGCAGAGGGAACTCATTCAGTATCCCTAGACTCTTATCTGGTACAAACCAGCAGAGAACTTTGAGGCTGTTGTTACCATGGTGCACCAGGACTGGGCAGTTTTACTCCTGCTCATAGATGGACAGCAAGTGTCCAAGGAAGTCAGTATGGTTCAGTGAGATCTGAAGACTGTGTGTCTCAGAGTAGCCCAAACCTCTCCATATGGCACCATGGCCATGTACTGAAATGTGCAGGCTGGGCTGCTGCCTTGATGTTCAGGTTGGGTAGGGTGTGTTGGTGAGGTCAGTGGAGGATAAACATCTATTTTCATGGTGCATAAGCCATTTGCCATAAGAACCTTTCTCAAACCATGCAAAGGCTCAGGTCTCGGGTTGGTTTGTTCAGGCCTGGATCACCTCAGAGCTACAGCTCTGTGATCTTTGGGATAAGATTTAACCAGCCTGTTTGGATGGAGGATGGATTTCTGTGAACTTGCAGGGTTGCTCTGCTGCTTAGATTCCTGCATTTACTGCCTGGGATAGTACAGGATGAGCTTACTGTAGAGTGTGAGCAGTGCGTCAGCGCTGCAGGCTGTGCCAGTGATATAAAGCAGGAGATAACAGACTGTGTGTTTTATAAAGGGTTGAAGGACAGGGATGCTCAAGGACCCTGTTAGGCAGAGCAGCAGGCTGCCGTGGAATGGGGGATCTCAGGTTGGGCATCAGTAGGAGAAGGGAGATTGTTCATGGAGGTGGGTGAGATGGTGAATGGTTGCTAAACTGTGGTGATGTTAATATTTCTAGGGTTGGCCATGTCAGTGTAACTCACGAATTTGCTTGATGTTCAAAAGGAATGTAAAAACGAAACCTCTCAGCAGTGCTAATGCCTCTGCTCTCTCCGCAAGCACTGCTCTTGGGGATGTCCTTCCATCACACTGGGGAAGGAAGGGACTGAAAGGAGACTCTTGGTGTGCCTTTAGGGTTGTGGCACTGAGTGGCTGCAGCATCATAACCTTGGGCTGCAGGACACTGTGTTGGCTGTCATTGTTCTCAGGAGATCTTGTTCTGGTAATCTGTGACCCTGGAGCTCAGGTCTTGGCAGAGGAGAGGTAGTTGTGTAGAACCTTCTGCCTGTAGGAGCAGTCGTGGTGGATGAGACAAAGTTGTTTTCACCATGAATTGTTCTGTTTCTTCTCATCTATTTTGCTGGTGAGAGATTTATCCAACAGTCGGTCCTTCAAAGACATTTGGGATCTTGCTGGTTTTGATCCATCCTGGTTACTGGATTTGTAGTGAAATGTTATTCCTAAAAATAAGAAATTCAGTTCTTTCCATTTCTAGAGGTTAATCTTTTTTCTTCGTGGATTCTACCATGAAAGGATTGCCTGGAGTCTTTGAAGGCTGGATAATGTAATTTTCAGTAAAATTCTCACTCCAGTGAGCTTTCACTAATTGACCTGTTGGCATCAGCTCCTACGAATGTAAGGGCAGGACTAGCAGCCCCCAGCCCCGTGTGTCACTTGGTGTGACGTGTACTGCATCCCAACAGCCATCAGCACGATACTGTGTTATATTAATGGTTTCTGGCCTCCAGCAAACAGCTGGAGTGTCCTCTGGAGATCCTTCTGCCATGCTCCTGGCTACGCTCTTGTGTCTTTTGGCTTCTGTCGGCAGGACTGTGGCTTTGGCCAGCACTTCAGCCTCGTTCTCTTCTTGGCCGCTGCTGCTGGAGCCATGTAAGGACATGGTGTCAGACTACCAGATCCCACCCAGTGACTGGTTGGCTTGACACACCTTTGTGGCTGCCTGCTGCATCCAGATTCAGAAGCATCCAGGATTTCCTTTAAAAATAGCTGTGTGCTGTTCCTGAGGAGGCTTTTCCAAGTGCAGTCTGAAGGCAGAACGAGCACATTGGAGTTTCCTTAAGTTTGCCATCAGCGTTACTGAATAATGTGAGGTGTGAACTCCCTTAGCCCTCATTTGTTGGATGTTAATGACACTGCAAGTCATCCCCTGGAAGAGAGGAGTGGGTGGCAAGCAGAGTCTGCAGGATGTGGAAAGGAGCTTGTCCAAGAGCATGCTGTTGCCAGAAGAAGGAGGTGCTGGTCCTCTGCCTTCTGCCCATACTCTGCTGTTGCCTGTCTCATGGGCTAGTGTTTGCTGGAGGGTTCTGGGATTTGATTTATCTCTCCAATCTGGAAAAAGCACATTAAAAAAAAGCTATGGAGAGGAGGGCAGGGCTTTATGTCATATTGGTGAGTAAATTGGCTCACGGAGGGGAGCAGAGAGTGGGAACAGGCTCAGGGAGAGGAGGAGGATGAGTAGAAGGAGGAAAGCACACTTTGTACCATTAGACTACTTCAGCTACCCAGGGGCTCATTGTTGGTGTGGTGAAAGGTGCTGAGGATTGTGACATTATGATGAACAGAGGACTAAGGCTTGATAATGGTGCAGATTCCTCTTTGGCTTCTCTGTAGCAAGTGCAGCAGCTCACATAGACATGGCTGAACCTGCTGTAATGCAGCTTGTGAGGGTGCTCTGACCTGGGTGTGGATGTCACTGCAGCATCATTCAGCAAAAGCCATTGTCTTTTGTCTTAATCACTCACTCCTCAGGAAGGGTCTGCTGCCTACTCGTGCCTGTCGTGGCCTGTCCCAGCCACCATGACTGTGGTGCATAGCAGAGGACTCGGCTCTGTTTCTGCCATGTGCTTTAACGCACAGCTCAGGCTCAGCACTGGATCTGGAGTCATCATCCCAATGTGTCACAGTAACAGGGACCCAGCACTGTTTTCTGGTGTTACTTGATAGCAGTGACTCTTTGCCTTGGGTTACATCAACTCGTCAGTGTTGGTGAAGGTGGGGGTCTCATGGAGCTGAGCACCGTGGAGACACACAGTTTCTAGTCTGGTTACAAATGGTTGAAGAATAAACCGTTCCTATGGTTGCCAGAGCCACGGACAGGATCAGGACCTGGAGCTCTGGAGCAGTGCCATGTCCCCTGGGTTGCAGGGCTGCGCTGCTGTGCTTTGCCTCCACCGGGCTTGGACCAGACCCCACACAAATTCCTGTCACGCTACAGAGTCCAGGGACAAAACACCTCCAAGCAACACAGTCCACAGCCTCTACTGGAGTTTTACCACACTCACTGTAATTCATGCCTGCAGCCTTTGCTGCGGTATTTGCTAAGTTGCTGCTTTGCAATCAAGTGTAACTGGCCATTGGAGTCCTCGTCTTCCAAGAAGCTGGTGGATCTTAATCGTACGATGAAGTTAAATGGAGGCTTTTGTTTTAGCGCTTGCTGATAAAAATACTTGTGTCTCAGTATCTTCCTGCTGCCTGCAGTCATTTATGTACCAGGTCTTGCTGTGAACTCCTTTGAAGCCCCAGGGAATTCCTAGAAGTCGCTGAGAAGATACAGAGAAACCCTCAGGCTTGTTCCCATCGCCCTTTCCAGCCTGCTGTCCTCTCAAGAAATCTGGCAGCCCTGCTGCACCTGTCAGACAGTGACTGTGCTTGCAGAAGTGGTTCTTGAGCAGGTTCCTTCAGCTGCACCGGTCAATTAGGGTCACACAGAGCAGAACTGTTTGCTGCAGGTGTAAGAGTAGTGGCTCTTGCTGAGCAACCTGGCCCTGCAGGCAGGAGCCCAGCACCCCTGTCCTCTCATTGAGGGGGTTTTCTCTCACAAGCCACTTCAGCCCATGGGGTAAGAGTGACCTTCATGTCCTGTGATCTGACCATTCTTCTCCCAAGGATGGGAAACGAGGTGTGCTCTGGGCAACTCCAGCTCTGGCAATGAGTGTTTTCACTATTTCTTCAAAGACTTGCACGTACTTCCCAAGGTGCAGCTCACCAGGGTTGGTAAGAAGAAATGAGGTGAAAGCAGCCTTCTGTTCCTGACTTGCGAGGAGGCTGGTGTTCTTGGCCAGCACTGCACCTCAGGAAAGCGGGGAAAAGCCTAGGATGGGGGAAGCATACGCCTTCTCCAGAGATGCTGCTCTTCATGTGAAACTTCTTTATCAGGAGATTGTCAATGGAGGGCAGCACCTAATTTCTCCTGGGACCAAACTCATTTCTGAGCAAACTCTGCTCTGTTTCCCAGTGGTGCTGCAGGGGTGGATGTGTATGAACCGGCTGGGTTTCTGTGTGATGGTGAGGATTTATTATGGTGTTGTACTGAGCCAGGCACACAGTGTCATTGCCTGCCTTACCCCTTCCCTGTAGCTCTGGCTGTGCTGTAAGGACCAGGAGTGCTTGTCCCTGAGCACTGGAGGTGGAGGCAAAGGGCCTTTTGCCTCTAGAGTTTTTAAATAGTGAACAATCTACGTTGAGTTCATTGGGTGTTTCTTTCCTATAAAATGTTGGTGGCCAGAGCGATCTGTGGGTACCCGAGGCATGTGGTACCTGGAGTGTTGTGTGTGGTGGTTTGCTGGGACATATTTTTCTGCCTAAGTTCATATTCAGATTTCACCCTGTTCCTGGGATTCTTTGGAGCTAAACTGAAAAATGTGAAAATAGGTGTTAATGGTTTAAAGTGCTACTAGGTAAAATAAAAGTCTCTTTTAGAAGTTAAATAATGTGCTTTAATTCTTAAGGAAATATATATTTACTTGGGGTTTGTGAAGCTTCTGTCTGAAATGCCATTGCCAGGTCCTCCCCTGCCTCTGCACCAGTCCCAGCAGAAATCTTGGCACCATGACCAGCAGCGCCTGAGTGATGAAGTAGTGAAACTCAATGGATTTCCGTTCCCGAGGTCAAACAAGCATATTTCATCCCCCGCTTCCTTTCCCTCCAACTCAAAGGACATAACCCAGCGAGCTGTGATGGCACCAAGCAGCCCAAAACACAGCAGCACCTCCCACCAGGGGCTGCTTAGGGTAGGGAACAGCCACACTCCGGGGTCCAAGCTGTGGTGCTGGTGCTGCCATGGGCTCTGCTTGCCTGCACTTTAGGGCTTCACCATGCTCACCAGCTTGAGACTTTGCCATGGTGGGGTGTCCAGTGCATACACTGACCTTCCCGTGTCCCCTGAACTCAGTCCTGCAGCACTGCAGGATGTGTTTAACCATCTCTGAAGTTCCCCTTTGAAGTTCCCACCTTCTTTCCCCTGTTGCCTCCTCTCAGCTGAAAGGTTTTTGTTCATGTTGGATCTGCCACTGGTCTCTAGCTTGCTGCCCTCCCCAGAGGCCTAGACATGGCCCAGCTAATGGAACGATGCTGTCTCCCATTGACAGGATGGGACAACTTACTGCAGGCATGCTGGCACAGTTTGCTGTGTATGGCCCTGGACCACCCTCATTTGAGACATCCTAGTCTGAGCTCTGGTCCTGCTGGTGCAGGCAGGATACCAATAGTAGCCATGGAGCTGGGATACCTTTCCCAGTGGGAACCACTGGCCCATCCTCAATGCTTTATCCTTTAGGAATGAGCTCATGGGGGGGATTTTCCTAGTCATCTCCTTGCCCAGAGGATGATGCATTGGGAATGTATGGTGGCTCTTCATAGCAACCAGTTCGAACAGGGGCTGAAGGGCAGTGAATGGGACAGGCAGGGAGTGGAGGCATTGTGCTCCAAGCGGCTGCTGTTTATTTAGGAATGGAAATGCTCCGTGTTGGGTCATGCCCTTTAAGAAGCTCGTCCCCATGTGGGTGAAGGAAACTAGTTGAAAGGTTGGGTTTTTCTGGGCTGTGCTGTAAGTGGTTCTTGAAGTTTGATTGGACTGGAAAGCATTTAAGAAGTGATTCTGAATCCATTTGGTTGATTCACTGCTATCCCTGCTGTAGGATGCGGAGCAATGATTCCATAATTAATTTAATTACATGCTTATTCAATCTTTCCTAAACTAGTACCATTTCAGAATGCTTCTGTGTTCAATTAAATGTGATTTTCAGAGACTTGAGGAAGGGCAGGGGGATTTTGGGCATGTGTTGTGCCCCTGTTCCCTCACCCAGCAGCACCTGCCCAGTCACCTCTACCCCCACCCCCAGCCACATCTCAGCTGTTTAACTAATTCCTGCTGCTGCTTGGTGTTTCCTGGCCAAAAGGAAACCTTTTAAAGAACCTTATGAATAAAATAACAGCTAAAAAGCTTTTTTCTTCTCTTGACCCCCTACCTTTTCCATTGTTGCTGTTCCCTAACGGCCCTTCCTTGCTGCTTTATTGCCTTCCAGTTTGGCCAAAACAATCTCTTATGTGATTTGGCTAATGAGTTGCAACCCACTCCCCATATTCCCATCACAGCCCAGCCAGCAGCTCATCCTGCTTCATCCTTTTCCCCCCTTTTCAGTTGTTCATTTCAGAAGTGTCATTCCCAGACCTGCTGTTCCTCCTCACTGACTCTCATTTCTATTTTTTTAGGGTTTTTTTTTTAAACTCTGTGGAAGGTCTTGAATAAGTAACTGAATATCTCCTGAGCTCTGGAATTTAACAGGCTTTGCCCTTTGTTCGGCTGGGTCAATGCATGAATTCACAAGTTACTAAATTAAAAACGAGGGAAAAGAAGGCAAATGGCTGATGGTGCTTTGGATGGGCTGTTTTTTTCCCTTTCCCTGAAGAAATGAAGCATAAAGAGAAACTAGTGTTTTGAAATAGTTTTAAAAGTTGCCATTTATTTTAAAATCTACTTGCACCAAGGCCAATTTTTAATACAGAACTACACACTGAGCTGTTTCTCTAATCGGAAAGTAATAAACCTCCACTTTCTATATTTAAGAAGCTAGAAAATGCAGCTTTGCTTACAGCATAAACCCAAGTAGACTGGACAGAGTTTGGCAGGCAGGAGGTTGAGGCTGGAGCATGAAAACACTGCAGTGTCAAGATGGTTTCCTTGATTTTTCCTGCTTGAAGAATCTGATCAGATGTGCTGGCTAGAGCATTGATGTAAGGTAGCAGAGTGCAGGTCCTGTTGGAAGGATGAGCTGTGACAACCAGAGCTGCCTCCTGCCCCTTCAGCCCAGACAGTAACTGCAGTTACTGGGTCACAAGGTTGTCTGTATAAAGAAAAATTAGGAAATAGCTGTTTGCAGCCCTCAATATTGTTTAATGCAGTGCTGGCCACTGTGAATGGGGCTGTAGCTTTATTCCTAAATTGGGAGCCATCCCCTGGCCAGGAAAGCCCCTCATGTGGGAATAATCTGGGCTGCTGACTGGGGCAGAGAAACAGGTGTCAGGATTGCTCTGTCTTGGCTGCATCTCATAAACATGAGCATGCTTCTCAGTACATTTTGATGAAGAGCTGCCTTGGGAGGGATAGGAGGAGCTTCCAGCATTTGGTAGGGATCCCACGTTGCACAAGCTGGCCTCTGTAGTGCTGTGCACCTCCACAAACGACTTGCTACAAACAATGGGACTCCTCAGCCTCAGCCAGGTAATCAATGGGCTAGCTGCTTTTGAGGAGACAACACTTGAGCTTGGTTTATCTTCTCTCCCACATGGCAGTGTGAGGCATCTGAGCTATTACAGGGGTCATTTGAGCTCCAGCAGTGCTTTTGTGGGCTGGTTTATACTTTGAGGCTTTGCAGAATTTTCCATGTCTCCTACCCACCTTCTTCCCCATGGCCTTTGAGCCAATTCTACAGCATGCTCTGCTCCAGCTGCTCAGGGGCTTCCATGCTGCCTTCACTTCCTAATTCTCCTTCTCTCTCAGTGATTTTAAGGTCAGAATGGAGGGTCTCCAGCAGCTGAGATGGTGCAAGTAGAGCTGGCAGCATTATTGCCCACTGCCGCTGTGAGCTCAGACAAGGGGCAGTAGGACTTGAGGACTGTTCGGTGCTGGTTTAGCCCCAAGTTGTAGTTTGTCAGTGGTTCATGGAACAAGGACATTCGATGTGTGGTAGTGTGCAGTTCTAAGCAGAAGTGTGTTGGGGTGTGTGGCAGTTGGCAGCTGTCTCCAGTCTGGGGGACTGTGGCTGTTGGCTCCCTCAGCATTGTGTTTGCCTTTGAGAGTCTCTTGCATTCAAAACAATAAATGCAACTAGAGACCCTAGGTGACCTTAATTTCTCCAAAGTGGATGCCTCCTGCCCAATGTGACAGCCTCATAGTTAAAATTAATATAAATTTTGTAAATCAGCAGACTGACCTTTTGGTGAACTGGAAAGAAATGTCAAATTTCTGGGTTTTTTTTCCTCCCTGTTATCAACAGTCTGTAATGAATGAATTATTCCTAATTTCAAGATTGTAGCTCAAAAGGGCACTCAAATGGCTGAAATCCCATAAGAAAGGCTGACCTTTTAGTTGTCTCTGATGAAAATTCAAGATTTTCCCTGAACTTAGCAGTCTGTAACGGACTGTGGAGCTGCTGCTGAGGCTTGGGCTTGAGCAGCTCCCCACTTCTTTTCTTAATATATTTATAATCACTCTGTATGATCCCCCAAATTGCCCTCACAGTCTCACTGCATTTGAGGTGCAATGAGCATTTGGTGCCAAGGTTTCTCTTTAGGTCCGTAGCAGCTGTGAGACAAATGATTCCTCTCCTGCTCCAAGCAGAAGTGATTATTTGTTGTCTTCTCATCAGACCCAGCAATGGTGTTTCCCTGTCTGCTTTGAGTCGCTCCTGCAAGTTTGGTGGTGCTAAGTATGTGCTAGAGGAAACAGGACTTTGAGGTCTACAAGGTGTGGGGAGCACATATGTTACCAACAGCTGTGGTTCTAGTTTTGCTTAGAAGCTGTAGGAGCCAGTTCTGGGTTTGGAAAAGGCATCTGTCTGGGCTAACATCATGCACCAACAGGACCCGGCACTGGCTAGCATCAGTTTGGATGCTTCTCGTGAGGGGCATTAGATGGGAAACTTTGGCAGGGCTGGGTGATGAGTTGTATTCACAGGCAGTGTGTCCTCTGTGGTGCCTGAGTGCTCCTGGTTGTGATAACTTACCTGGTAATTTGGTTTCTGGGTCTCAGCTGGGTTTGGGGGTGATGGATAGATGTGGTATCACATGTGCTTTGCTTCTTTTCACCATCTGCTTAGCATGAGCTTCTCCTTAGTTGCAGAAACATGCATCTGGGTTTCACTTATGGAGGGAAACAGTTTCATAAAAATCACCTGTATTGTGACACGCCTGGCCAGGCGGGGCTGCAGGAGGTGGCTGGCTTCGATGGCATTGTCCCTGCAGCCTCTGTCCTGCCACTGCATTTCAACACTCCTCAGCCACAACCCCCCAGGGACTGAGCTCTCCCTGCAGAGCCCCGGGGCAGCACTGGGGTCTCCTTGTGCTGCTCAGTTTCAGTCCCCAGGTGCTGGGAGCCCATCCCATGGGCTGCAAGAAGTAGGAGGCAGTGCAGAACTCGGGCTGTCCTGGCTGGGGGTGTTCAGTCTGGAGAAAAGGAATCTGAGGGGAGACCTTATTGCTGTCTGCAACTACCTGAAAGGAGTGTGTGGAGAGGGTGCTGAAAAAGAGGAAATGGCCTCAAGTGGTGTCAGGGAAGGGTTAGGTTGGATATCAGGAGAAATCTCTTTCCTGACAGAGGGGTCAGGGATTGGAACAGGCTGCCCAGAGAGGCGGGGGGAGTCACCATACCTAGAGGGGTTTGAAAAGCAACTAGATGTGGCTCTGGGGATCAGGGTTTAGTGGGCAGGGTGGGGTTGGACTGATGGTTGGACTGGATGATCTTGGAGGTCTCTTCCACTCTTAACGATGCTGTGATTCTGTAATAAGTCTGTGATGCTGTAATAGAAGGGATCCAGATGGATTGGGGAAAAACTCAACACAGAAATGGACTGGATGGCCCTATCCTTATGTTGATAGCAGAGACAAAGAGTCCTAGTCTGAATGAGGTGACATCTGTCTAGCAAGATTCTGTTTTGCAGCTTTTTTAATGATGAAAGCGGGCTCAGATCACTTTTGCTTCTCATTTTCCAGTTCTCCTCCTTAACTGCTGCACAGTAAAATGTTGGAGGCAGCAATGTGAAAGCAGTATTTAAACTTAAGCCCAGTTTTCATTTTAATTTTATTAAATTGTGGGAATATTTCCAGTAGAAACAGGTTTTGAAATAGATTTTGCAAATAGTACTGCCAACAGCTTTACAGTCACAAATGTCAAGTGTTAAACTATTTGGCACTGTTTCTGGAGTGGCCAAGTGCTGGATAACCATTTAAACCAGTTAAAACTTGGCTACCCAGAGAGGTGGGAAGAGCCCCATCCCTGGAACCATCCCAGGTCAGGTTGAACCCTGGACTCTGAGCAACCTGTTCTGGTTGAGGATGTCGCTGCTCACTACAGGGGCTTGGGCTGGAGGAGATTTAAAGATCCTCCCAACTCAAACAATCCTGTGTCTCTATGATTCTAAATCCTGGTCTCCTGTTGGTCCTTTCAGCTGTTGTCTCTGCTAATCAAGACCATGGTCTGTTCATCACAATACCCTGCTCTGTGAAGATCTGTCATGTCAGGCCTTAAAAAATGATAGAAACCCATGTATGAGCAGAAGGTTTAATGCCCTTGATTTTGTGTGGTTTATGTAAAAATGAAAACCAAGGAAGGACCCCTTGGCATGGGTTGCTCTGATTGGGGTTTAGACTAGATGATGTTTAGAGGTCACTTCCCACCTCCACTGTTTTGTGGGTCTGTGAGTGTTAGCTCTCAGCCCACTGCGAGTGGCAGGTATGGAGCAGTGAATGGAACTGGCACTACTCGGTATCTTGGCTCACACTAAGGGCTGCAGCTTATGATCATCTCTCAAATCCAAACATTTGGTTCAAACTGTGGCTTAGCCTGCCTTCTCATGCAGATAGTCATGTCCCACAAAGTGTCTGGTTTGTTCTTTACAGTTTGTGCCCCTCTTAGTGGTGAAAAAACCCCCAAACTGAAGGGTGCCCTCCAACCCACCAGGCAGCATCTGGTACTGCACTGTGTGTTCTGGGAGGAAAAGTAACAGCACAAAGAGATGAGACTGCAGCCTGTTCCTGGTCCTGAGTGTGAACTGGACTGGTGTGGGCTGCACATCATCCCTGCAGACTCACTCCAGCATCCCTGTGTGCTGAGGACTTCCCATCCGCACCCACAGAAGGGGTCTCCTCGCTGTGCCACTGTTGAGAAATGGGTGTTGCTCAAATTGCTGCCAACCAAGGCTGAAGGCCCTTGTGTTTACTGGTAGTTTTCAAGTTGGGTACCAAGAAGTGGGTTTTGATGGCTCTGCTCTCTTTGAGTCTTCTTCCAGTAGCTCCTTCTCCATTTCTTTTCTGCAGGTGCTGTGTCAACACTTCCATGAGCTGAGGTGTTCCAGATGGTTTTTATGGGAACTCTACAAGCTTCTTCCGTACTGGTTCTACGAGTCTGGCATTAGGTTTTATATTTATAAAACAGTAAAAAAGCAGCAATTTGATAAATTAATCAAAGACATTTCTGTCAGCAGTTGCCAGGCACAAAGCTCATGAATCCCCTGAGCTGCGTCTTGCTGGAGGACAGGAGATTATTTACTCTTAGGCTTTTCCTGATTTGATACCCGTTTCTAACCCAGGCATTGCTGAGGACACAGAACAGTCGCCCCATGGTGTGAAACTGCTCAGTGTCCTCATGTAGATGGTGCAGGGTTGGGGTGTGCTCAGAGACCTGAGGAGGTGGGGGGAGCTCTGGGCAGAGGAGCCCTTTGAGCACACTGGGGATGCAGCGTTTGGAATCCTGCTTACTCAGAAGTAGGAGTTTTGAAAATGTTCTTAGTTCCCTTTATCTTTCGGTTCAATACTGGACATTGGGTTTATTCACAGATTCAGAATTTGTGTTTTCTTTTCTCTGTGCCTCGCTGGGCAGTGGGAGGCACGTGTCAGGAAGCTGGGGTTACTGGCATCTTTCAGACCACTGGAATAACTTCACAAAGTGAAAATACTCTGTTAGGACTTCTGCGTCTCAAAACTCAGATATGGGTTTCCTTGGAAACGTCACGCTGAGCCACAACCCACCCTGTGATGTTCTTGGGTTCACTGGGCACCAAAACTGTCGGAGCCTGTGGCAGTGAGGGTGTAACTGCAGGATGTGCTCAGGGCTCTGGCTCCCATCCTTCAGGACTGAATTTAGGGCAGAAAGTCCTAATGGTGTTACTGGTCTGAGCCAGTAGTGCAGTGACTGGATTTCTGGCTGTTCCTTAGTCTGTAGTGTGACAGCCTGGATGATCCCTGCAAAACCAGTGTTCGTGCTGAGTCACAGAATCACAGAACATTAGAGATTGAAAGGGACCTTGAGAGATGATCTAGTCTAATCCCCTTGCCAGAGCAGGATCACCTAGATGAAGTCACACAGGAATGTGTCTACCTGCATCTGGAGAGGGGATGAAGTGGCAGCACTGGATGTCACTGGGATAGATGTAGGCACCCCATGGGCTGTAAAAGGCTGGCAGAAGGAAGGGGGCCTGTAGGAGGATGCACACCACCAAAATATTTGAGAAAACAAAAAACCTCAAAGACTGAAAGCTGGTCAGCTGGAGCAGACCTGTGTGTGTTGAGTAGAGCAGTCTGTGGTGGAACTGGGAGTAGCTCTCGGGAAGGAGCAGCCTTGAGTTAGCCAGTTCTGCCTTGCCACCCAGCAGCATTCAGAGCCCATCTGTTTTCAGCTGATGTCATTCTCTGGTGTGCTCTGCATCAGAAGCTCACATTTGGTCTCTGGGAAGGGTGGGGGGCATCGAGGTGAAGCCCCTTCTTCTATTACACTATAAAATCTAAAATCTCCCACCCTGCCTTTCTGTAACATACCTTCTGCCTCCTCTCTGGTGTAAAGCGCAGCTGAAGTAACTTGTTTGAGTATCTTGAACTTGTCAAGTGTGCCCGAGAACTGGGAGAACCACAGCCAGGAGTTAACCTGGAGATCAGCAGCCGAACCTCTTTCTGTGGGATCACATTTTCTGGTGCACTCGGCAGACAGGCTGGGGATCTGCAAATGCATCAGGGCCTCCTTCAGATGGTGCTGAGCTTTGCCCGGGGACTTTCCTTGTCTGTGAAGAAGAGAATATGTTCTCCTCTTTACAGGAATTGCATGGGAATGCGCTTTTCCTCTGAGCACTGTGGCCCCCATGCCATTCAGATTCTCTGTTTCATAAGCAAAAGAAAAGAGGATAAAACTCCGTTACTTGGTGCTTCCAAGTGTATCTGCTCACATGATGAAAAGCTTCTGCTGTCCAGCATTTGTGCCTAGCTGCTCTAAGGTAGTCATCCTCCAGTTTTCAGCAAGGCAAAGAGCTTCATCTGGTTGTCCAATGTTCCTGGTGATGGCCACAGGATCATCAGTTGTAATGTCAGAAAGCCAATAAAGACCAAAGACCTTTGAACCAAAGGGTGTAATCCTGAAAATACCTGCTGGTTAGAGGCTGAGTTGATTCTTGCGGGCGACCTTATGGTGGAGTTCTTACCAGTCTTTACCTGACAGTTGCTGAACTGGCTGGGATGGGTCACAGTAAAATGAGTCTTGTGTTCACCAAGCATTTTGTGTTCAGATGTTATGTTTTCCTGCATTTTCTGGAGGAAGCCTGTAGTCTTGCTTTGCAGGGACACAGATTAGAGCCTTAAAGGCAGAAGTCGTTGATCTGGCAGTTTGTGTGCCAAGCCATGGGCGTTGGCCGGCCCTGTTTGATGCCTGGCCAACATGCTTGGCTGCCCAGCCACCTCTGCCAGCATCACTGCATTCTATTCCTGCAGGAGCACTGTCACTGCTGGCCTGAAGAGCTCTGCAGTTGGTTTGTAAGACTGGGCAAGAGCTGAGGGTATCTCTAGTTGCCTGAGGAGCAAACCCACTTGATTACCAGAATGCAGTGGGAAAGTGTCACTTCTGCTCCATGGAATTCTTTGTCAGGGTGTGACTTGGGGCCTTGGCTCGGGCTGTTTGAAGGCTGGACCTTGGTGCTTGGTGGATGGACTGGGACCACAGAATGACCCCTTGTTTGATGGTTAAAAAGGAGAAGTCAGAACAAACTTACGGGTCTCAGGCATCTACGTGTTTTGACCAAGTCCAAATGTCCCATTCAGTAGGAGCAGAAAGCTCTGGCAACTTAAGGGTGTTTGTGTTTGTTGAGTTTGTACTTCTGCTGATGAGCCTATTCTGGTGTCAGATGGTGTTGCCTGCCCCTCTTCTATTTTTTTTTTCTGAAAGCTCTGAACAGACCCAAAAGAGCAGAAGTGGTTCTGTATCACAGGTATGTCAGTCTGTACAGGCGCTCTCTCTATAGTGTTCTGCATCATGGACTTCTGCACCTGGATGCCTCCATCCTGGAACAGCTTTCTTAGCTTTGAAGAGCAAACAGACAGCCCAGTGTTCATTTTGTAGTCACTGCAGTAGCAGTAACGTTTTGGAGGGCTCTTGATGTTTTCCTTTTACTGGCTAGGTTGTGTGCACTGGGTGTGGGGTGTTTTGACTCTCCAGGTGGGGCTGGGAATTACCCAAGGCACTGAGATAACCTCCCCAAAAGGAAGGAAAGATTTTGTGAATAAAATACATGACTGAAATCAAAGAGATGAGTCTGCTTCTCACAAAATCATGTTCTGTGGCTCTGGGAAAGAGCACAAGAATTGAAGAGAAATGGCTTCATCAACTCACACTGAACTGGTTAGTATTAACTGACAACACCAGTATGGTTTTGACATTTTTGTCGATGTTTCTCATAGCTTTGGATGATGAGAGCGATTGACTGAGGTTCACTTGAGCCTCTGGAGGCGTCTTTTTATAGAAGCTCACCTGGAATATTGTGTCCGGTTCGAGGCTTCCCGGTTCAAGAGGAATAGAGCTCTGCTCGAGAGTCCAGTGGAGGGCTACAAGGATGATGGAGTGAAACAGATGCCTTATGAGGAAAAGCTAAGAGACCTGGGGCTTTTCAGTCTGTAGAGAAGACAGAGGGAATCTTCTTCAACATGAGGAAGAATTTCTTCACTGTGAGGGTAACAGAGCACTGGAACAAGGTCCCCAAAGACAAAGTGGATTCTCCTTCTCTGGAGCCTTTCCAGCCCTGTCTGGATGCATTTCTGCATAATCTGCCCTATGTTTGGTCCTGCTTTAGCAGAGGGGTTGGACTCGATGGCCTTTGGAGGTCCCTCCCACCCGCTGGCATTCTGAGATTCTGTGATTTGTCTTCAAGGTGACTTTGACCTGGTAGAATTGACCACATTTTTTGCGAGCTGTAGATAAGCAATCAGTTTGGCATCAGCCAGGAGGGTTAGCAGAGGTGCTGGAGGAGTATGAGGAGATCAGTTGTGTCATAAGAATCGTTATTTCCAGGTCAGAGCTGAGGTAACCAACACTGAATTCTCAGCACACGGGTACATTATGCTGCAGCTGTGGATAACCTCCTCCTGTATTGCCATCAGTCTGACATCTTCCACTGCTGTTGAATTTTCTTCTGAAGTAGCAGTAAATAATAATAATTTTTAAAAGTTGCTTCTGTTTTGTTTTTCTGATCACTGACAACAGCCTTTGGAGAAGTCCAGCCTTCCTTTCCGAGAAGGTCGCCATGGCTACTCTCCATGCTGCATTTAACAACCAGGCTGGCTAATGCAGCAGAAACAGATTTGGCTTTTCCTTTTGGCAGCGATGAATAGGGAACCGCTGCGTGTCCATTAAGAGGAGCAGCTCGCAGAGGTTAAGTGTTTTCGTTTCTGGAGCTGCTGTCTAGGGCAGCAATAAAACATAAATTGGGCAGCCAAGAAGGTAGAAGAGTTTCTGAGACATGAAGTTGGAAGAGAATCATTGCTGCCTCGTTCCTTCTTTCTTTCTTTGGGTTCTGGAACTGTGACTCAGGATCCCCGAGTCCAGTCTGTGCAGGTTTTTGGAATATGTGATCACATTTGCTGGAGAATTAGCTTTGTTTTTGACAGTAACCCATCTGACTAATATAGGAAAAATAAACAGGCTCTTGGACTGCAGTCTCCAGTCCAGGAAGAACTGAGGAGAATTGGGCTGGTTTTAATGTTGCACTAGTGTGAATCCAGGTGATCCTCTGTCTACCTGTTGTGGACTTAACAGGCTCACCGTACAGAGGTCACACTGGGGTCAGTTTTGGGCATCTCAATACAAGAAGGACATTCAAGGGCTGGAGCAGGACCAGAGAAGGGCAACGAGGTTGGGGAAGGGTATGGAGAACAAACCTTGTGAGGAGCAGCTGAGGAAGCTAGAGCTGGTCAGTCTAGAGAGGAGGAGGCTGAGGGGAGACCTTGTCACAGAATCACAGAACATTAGGGATTGGAAGGGACCCCAAAACATCATCTAGTCCAATCCCCCTGCCACAGCAGGATCACCTAGACCAAGTCACACAGGAACATATCCAGGCATGTTTTAAACATCTCCAGAGAAGGAGACAGCCCTAGTGAAATTGTTAATAGCTGGAGGATTCCAGATGCTGCTTTCAGTGAGAAAATGTAACTCAATGAAAGCGATAGAGATTACCATGAAAAAGTGCATCTGAAATACACCACACTATCTTATGTAAATACAGCCTTGAAACTGATAAACTACAAGGTGAATTTTAGTACTAGAATACTATTTCAAAGAACACTGAGAAACGATCCCTTGACTTTCCTGCATCTGTATTCAGCTTAAAAATATCCCAATTTTTTTTACTCCTTCTACAAAACGTGTTTTGTGAGTTATGGAATTAAACATACTCAATTCATAAGCCATGTTTTTTAACTCATTCAAGTGAATTTGGCAACGTACATTGGTACCACATTTATTCTCAGTAGCCATGCCTTGTCCCCCTTCCCCCCTAGTTTATTAATTTCCTAAAGGAAATTGCAAGTTAACAGAAAAAGCAGCACTGGAACTGCCTCACATCCTATAGTTATTAATTAAGTAAAGTCTGGTTCAGTAACTGTGGATACTACAAATACAGAGTTAAACAAAGGCTAGTGCTTTTTGAAATGAAGTTTCAACTTCGTCTGATGTTCTACAAAATTCAGGTGTTAAGACCTATCTCTCTCCTTCAAGGAGTTTTTCAGATAATGTGCAAGCAGAAAAACAACAGTTGCTGGTCATTTCTCCTGAAGGATTCATGTATGAAACACAATACAGAAGCATCAAAGTAAGTTTTGCTGCTGTCATGTATAAGCCACTAGCTCTAGAATTCTCCTTGATTCCTGTATGTAGATAATTACACTGCAATTAATAAAAGCAGTGAGTACACTACCTGTTCCATTGATAGCACATAGTAGTTAGCACAGCTTAAAATGCATTAATGCGAGAAACTTTTAATTGCTCCTGATATCTGTAGATCTTACAGGATAATTTATAGTTGCATTTGGTATTGAATATTAAGTGAGCAGGCAGCATGTTCAGAATAATTTACATAAACTCAGGTCATTACAAGTCTGTGCCTTCATAGTGAGCCTTGTCTTAAAGTGAAAAGGTTAAGTCACTGTTTTGAAGTAGAGGACAAAAACAGGCTCAGTAATTATGTCAAGTATCTTAAATTCTGAATGGAATTAAGTACATCAAAAACACTGCAAGTTTAAATGACGTTATAATTGCAAGATGAAGGAAGTAGTGATGGAAAATCATCAACATGTATGAAACAAACTGTGAACAACGTATGTGAGAGGAGACTTGAAAACAAATGAAGGAATCAAGGTTCCTTCCATCTCTCTTCTCAGGCAACAAGATGGGAGCCTCTAACTAATAATCAGGAAAGATAAATGCCCAAGCAGCCTGGGTTTTATGAGAGATCAAGTGAATTTGCTTATTAGAGGTGGAATGCCATTCACCTTTGATCAAGCAGTAAATATTTAGTCTGTTTTGCTTTCATATCTGATTTCATTCTCCGAACAAACTATTTGTGCCACTTTTTGTTTGTTGTGTTTGTTAAACAGGACGTGACCTTTGCAACGTCCTATCTTCAGAGGCTGAACTGGGTCCTCAGCTTACACGCTGAGAAGGGAACAAGAGAACATTCCTCATGGGAACAAAGAGGAACAAAATTATTGGCAAGCGAGCACAAGGCAGATGCAAGGCAAACCCCCTGCGTTTACCCCTGAAGTTACAGAAGCTGCCTGGGCAGCACTAGTGCTCTCCTGTTCAAAAAGAGCTGCCAGCTTGTGCTCTTCACCTTCAGCCAGAGGGGGTTGGGGCTTTTTTTTTTTTTTGACAAAGTAAGCAGAACCCTGTCTCCAACCTTGTCTCTAGCTATTAGCACCTCCATCTGCCAATTCCTGCAATAACAGAGTCTCTGGTCTTTGGCAGGATATGTCCAACAGAAACAGTCGGTGCTGCTTGCCAACCTCACAGGCAGCAACACACACAAGGGACCGAACAAATGACACCAAATCAGGGTTTATAGCAAGAAACAAAAAAAGAGCAACAAAAAAAATCACTCATAACAATAAAGAACAGACGTGGCATGGTATCCAGCACTTAGATTTCCTTAACTATTACCTTACATGTTAAAAATAGCCAACTCAACAACCTCTAACCCATTAAATACAAACCTGAAGCAACAAGATGTACTGTATCCTTACACCAAGTATTCTTGTAGAGGTTTAAGATCTATTCCATCATCTTGGCTATAACTAATTTGTATGTATGAAAAATGATGCGTAATGAGTGACTGCTCTTCAGTTGCTTTTCTTGTATTTGAAGCTTTACCCACCCCATTTTTCCTTTGTCTTGAAGCAGATGCAGATGAAAATGCTGTGTATCTTCCCATAATTTATATGGTCACCTATGGTAACAGTGCACAGCAATTATGAGGCCATTTAGCTTGCTTTCTTTTATGGAAAAGCTCTTATAATGAGCAGCTGATATACTGGATGCCTCAAACAGTACAGAGGTAGAGCCATTAATGCAAATTAATTCCAGTGTTTTTGCTCCTTACAGACTCCTTTGCTCTAGTGCATCTGAGATCCACTTCCTTTCTCCCCTGCCAAACACATCCAGGCTTTAAGGTCCTCAGCATACTTTTGAAAATCATTTTAATGACAGTGATGAAATTTCTAATCCAAAGGCTAAAGGATATATCTTTGTCTGCAACGTGTTACCCCATTCCATGTGTGGCAGTGGTACTTTGTAAAAATTACTGTGACTGATCTAATAGAGAAAAACTTACAGACTTAAGATATCTGTTTTCAAGTGTAGCATCTTCTTCAGAATTCCAACTGCACTAACTGTTCAGGTCTTTGGCTGGGAACTGGTGTTACCTTCTCATTTCTGCATCTTGGCACGCTGCCCTGCTGGGTTTCTCAGCACAACTGTTAAGTGTAGTCATACCTTGAGAGCTGAACTGCTGAAATGATCCATCTCAAAAATAACCCAGAAAGATGAAAGCAGGTTGAGGTTTTGTAGAGAAGGATAACTTTCTCCATTCACTTGAGTGGTTGTTAAGAAGTTTTAGGAGACACAAGCAGAAGATTACAAGTGAAAGGTGTAAGTGGTGGGGACCTGATGCAGAGAATAGAAAATATCTTAAGCCACTACTACCACTAATCAAGTGAGAACATCAGACCTCATATTCCTTTGCTAACATCACTCTCCGCTCATAGGAGCTAATTTATCTGGAACTAATCACTTATGTTAATTACGCTAATCAAAATTAGTCTAATAGTTTATGGCCTGTAGTTACTTGAAAATTGCCATCTATTTTTTCAGAATGAAGAAGTCTTGTGTGTCTGAAAGCAGCCTGTTAGGGGGAGGTTTCGTTTGGTTTTGGGGGTGTTTTTTCCTTTCTAATTTCAGAAATATATTGGTTTAATAAACTAATAAACCAGGAAATCTTACTTTTCCTACAGAGTACGTGATTAACAGCCTGGTGAATTAAATCTTATGTAATCAGGACGTATTTCTGAACTTCTTAACCATCCTGTCTCAGTTTTCTCTGAAAGACTAGGTCCACTGCAGAAAAAATAACCACTCACTGTTTTCCTCCCAGGGAAGTGAGCTCTTTATCGTCCTTGATTTAAAACCTCAAAACTTTACAAAAATCATCTTTACTATTGAAGGAAACCAGAACTCAAAAGTAAATCCTCTCACTACTTGCTCATAGAAAAGTATACAGACTTCAAGAGCTCTGGTGCACTGTCTCACTTCTCTACAATGAGAAACAGGTTCCCAGGTACTGCTGTTTTGGCAGAGGCTACATAATGCAGATGAAGTAGGGAAATAAATTAGGCACAGCCTGCCATAACAACCTGCAGTTATGAGTGAAACAATCACAACATTTTTTATTGGCCTGGGACACGCTAGAATACAAAATGTAGAAATGGAAAGATATTACTTTCCATGAGGTTTCTGAAATCATAACATTTTTCACATCATCTCAAAGTCTGGTTATTTTTTGAGGCATTTTAAGAAATCAAATTATCCCATCAACCAGTGAAGTATTCCACTTTTTTTTTTACTATACATTCTTAAAAAACAGATTAATAGTGTCTGTTCCTCCCCTTAGTAGTTCAGAAATCTATGTGTATGACTCAGAAATGTCTAATTTGTTGATAAGACCATATTTAAGTAATTTTCCTCCCAAATTTCACATTTCTTATTTTAAAATAGGGGGAAAATAACTCAAACAACAGGACTGGATTAATAAACAAATTAACCACAATGATGAGAAGTTCATGTTCTTGGACACCCCAATTTATACTATCTATACACTATCTCTGTGGATAGGGGCTACATTTTAACCTGCATGCTCTAGATCATGAAAGAGAAAGGATAAGACTATTCAGCATGAAGATTTTTTTGTTAGTTAGTAGAACTTTTGTGACATTTACATGTTTCTCAAGCTCCCAGAGAACCTGCCAACCAGTATCTGCGGCACAATTCAACTACTGTTGTGTGGAGAACAAAGTGTCACAGTTCAGTAGTGGACAAATCGTAATCAGGTCAACAGAAAAAACACATTTTCAGTTTGTGTGTAAGTCAGTGGTTTGCTCTGCTTTACTAGAGCCAGACCTCGCAACACAAGTGCACGTACGAGGGAAAGCCCTCATATACTGCCAGGTGAGCCTGCTGGTGAAAGGACCGATGTTCATCAAGGATATTCAGGTACTACAGCGACTGCAACAAAGTTCTATCTAGTGAAGACACGTAGCATAAATGAGGCAGTGCTCAGAAGGACTGAAGGAGTAATTTCTATCTGTCACACAGGAAGTAAGATGTAGATGGAAACTGGAAGAAATTGCTCCGGAAGAGCAATGCAGTATGAAAGAAGAGATTTGATAGAACCTACTCTCACTAATGAAGAGATGGTTATAAAGTAGTAGTTAGGACTCTGGGCTACTTAATTGCACAAAATAAGCAATGCAGTACATAGAATAAAGCAAAAAAAAGCTGCCAAGGAGAAAACCCAGGTGAGCTGTCTTTAGCAGCAGAAAAAACATGGTAAATTAAAAATCATTCATGGCTTTAACTTGCTTATTATGTCTACAATGTGTCCCAACAGGTTAATACACCACTTCTCAGTTTGCATATTGCAGAATAAGAAAAAGAAGATGGAGTAATAAATTCACAGAATCACAGAACATTAGGGATTGCAAGTGACCTCGAAAGATCATCTAATCCAATCCCCCCACCACAGCAGGATCACCTAGACCAAGTCTCACAGGAACATATCCAGGCGGGTTTTATACATCTCCACAGAAGGAGACTCCACAAACCCCCTGAGCAGTGCCTTTCAGGGCTCTGTCACCCTCATCATTAAGTAGTTCCATCTCATACTTATGTGGAATCTCCTATGTTCCAGCTCACACCCACTGCCCCTCATCTTATCATTAGATGACACTGAGAAGAGTTTGGGTCCATCCTCCTGACACCCACCTTTCACATATTTATGGACATTGATGAGGTCAGCCCCTCAGTCTCCATTTCTCCAAGCTAACAAGATACATGTATCTATTCACATATGATATAAAACTATTCAAAATAGCTGCTGATGTCTTTGTGTTACCAACTGTTGTCATGATAAAAAACTAATTAAAGGAGAAAGAGAAGATACTGATGAATTTTGTTTCCTGTAGGGTTGCATCTAAAAGCCACTACTATATTCAAGGTAAGATTGCACTTCTTAATGCTTTTTTGGCCAGTTTTTTCACACTTTCTTGTTTAATGACAATACTCAGCCGCGTATTATTTAACTCTATCCTTCAGACAAAATGATGCAGCGTCTAAAAATATTAACATAAATTTCACTGTAAGAGGATTAAAACCGAAGTAGTCCTATCCAAATTAATTTAGGTAAGTACACTAGATAAATAAATCAGCACCCTTCAACTCTCAGAAAGCACTTCAAGCAATTTCAAGTCATTAAAAGTACTTTTAGTTCCAACATTTTGGCTCTTAGAACAGTCTTAATGGTTATATGACAGTATGTTCTACTACTGGCTGTATGGCTTTTATTGCATGCCCCGGTCTATTTGATGATCACGGCAGCTTTTTAGAGAACTACAATGAAAAGCTGAAATAATGAATTATATTTCAGACAAGTCTAATAAAAGTGTTACTCGAAGATGCCATGAATGTCAAAAGCTCTTATAAATCCTAAGTTTTATATATTCTTTTTTCTAAACATTCAACCAATGGAAGGACACTCTTAAAAGGGATGAAAAAAAAATATAAAAGAAGCGCAAGCCAAGGAAGAGAACAAAAGCACTCCACATGCATTTACAAAATCTCACCAATTTATCTGATTTACGAACCAGTATTATTCTCCTATGACTTAATTTCCAACAGTTTATAAACATCTCTTATAGATTAATATGATTACGTTTGATTTCTGGGTAGATTACAAGGTATTCCCATATGACAAGATACAGTCAATTATTTCCCCCTTATGCTACTATTATGAAACATTAGTGGGTTTAATAGACTCCTATCAGAACAAGAATCACTCTCCAACCCACTTTCTAGTGACTTGCACATCACTGATCTCAAGACAACAAATGGAGTCTCAAAGTACAAGTTGAAATGCATCTATCCAATTTATGATAATTATCCTTTTTTTGGTGACATTTATCAAAACAAAATGTGACTTGACCCTCTTTCCATCCACTTTTAAATCCTCCTTGAAAAGAAACCCTCTTTTCTAAGAGAATATAACTGCATATAACATTGTAGATTTGTTAGCAAGAATTCATTTTGCATTTTTATGAGGTTCCAAGCATATTAAGTTGGAAGGTGAAATTATAGAGCTGTCAGTTATGGCTGTTGGATCCTGTACTGATGTTAGTACTACGCCACGAAGTTTCAGTAATTCTTTGTGGGGTTTCCATAGAGCTGTGCTCATGCTTTGTTCTACCTATGGTGCAAATACCTGCTAATTTGCTGCACTTTCTAGCTGAAAGCACTGAATTAAATTTAGAAAAAAAAAAAGAAATTTGTTAGATGCAAAACATACAGTCACAAAGATGGAGCTTTGTAGCAGAAATAGGAACAGCTTCCATATCCCTTGATAACAGTGATGCAATAGACATCCAGTTTCAGTCACTGTATGTTTCTGCTGTACCACCAACAGACATAAATGCTCCCAGAAACACCTTGAAAAAAATGCTGCTCATTGACTTGAGTACATTAAATTAATGAGCTATTCACAGAATCACAGAACATTAATGATTGGAAGGGAGCTCGAAAGATGATCTAGTCCAAGCCTCCTGACACAGCAGGATCACCTAGACCAAATAGCACAGAATCATCATGGCTGGAAAGGACCTCCAGGGTCATCGAGTCCAACCTTTATCCTATTATCTAACTGCTAGACC
>JAOXOE010000784.1:900494-929677 GCA_028565055.1 Phoeniculus purpureus | reverse complement strand
AGGCTGTCCCTGAGCCTCACATTGGTCACCAGCCCCTCCCTGTTGGTGAGAACAAGGTCCAGCATAGCACCTTTTCTCCATCATTTGAAGGAGGAAGTTGTCCCTCTTGTCCTGTTTGTGCTCCTCTTTCTTAGGAAAATGGTTGTTTGTCTGTTGGGTGATTTGGAAGGAAGAGTTTTCTCAGCTGGACTGGTCCTTGCAGCATCAGGCACACGGCAGCTGACAGCCCCTATCCTGACCTGAAGTGTATCACAGCAGTAATAGCACTGAAGTTTCAAACTGGAGGAGTGATACGTTTTTCCTGTGGTTAGTGATTAATTAGGTCAAATTCTCCAGAATTAGATTGCTGGAGAAGGGATGGGATGACAATTTGCATTTTGACAAAACTGTGTGACAGAAACTGATGGGGGCTGACTCCATGTCCTCCCCCCACACGCTGTGTCCTGTGTCCTAAACTCACTACTCCCCACATGAGATTCATTTTTTGAAATTGTAGCCATTAATATCCCAATTTCCTTCCCCCCACCCACCCCCACTTTGAAATCTTGCATTAAACCCCTGTAGATTCTGCTTTAAGTAGGCAATTAAGCTAACAACATAATTATATCCCTTAATGCTCATTTTAACTGGTTTAGAGAAGAAACAAAAGGGGAAAGAGCTTCACATACATGGAAATAAAAGCTCTGTTGTAAAGATATTTTTGATACTTGCAGTAGTTTGTGCCAAGTGCAGAGTTTGCCCATTAGTGGCTGCAGGCGACCTGGAGGTCATGTTGGGGAGCCTGGAGGTCACGTTTACACAGAGCCTTACAGGCACTGTGGGGCTTTATCTCCAAGTGTCCTTTCCCCAAGCACACTCCTTGCTGCAAATTTTGGGGAAACCCAAGACTCAGGAGTGTGTCCACTTCACTTTGCAGTGCAGTTGTTGCGTAGCTGTGGAGCGATAGGTTTTTTTTATTACCTAGGCAGTTAGTCACCAGAGACCAACAAGCTGCCTGAGCAGAAAACAGAGCGCTGCTGAGTGATGGTGATAGAGAATTACTGGAGTGAGTCTGTGCCGATGCAGTGAAGCTCCTTCAGTGCCTATGCAGAGAGAAACCCAAAGGGTAGCCCTGCCCTCATGGCTGTGAGCAGTACTTCCACGGTTTTCTGCAGAACACATGGTGTCCACAAGCATCTGTCTGTGAGGCACAAAGTTTGATAAAGACCTTCCCATCTTAGAGCCAAGAAGATGCTCTAGTATCTCACACCTTGTTGGAGAACCCAACTGGCAGAATTGTGGAATTGTTTAGGTTGGAAAAGACCTTTAAGATCATCCAGTCCAGCCACTAACCCAGCTGTCCAAACAGACCACTAAACCCTGTCCCTGAGCTCCAGATCTCCAGGACTGTGAAACACAACCCCCTCACCGGACAGCCTATTCCAAGGCCTGAGGGCCCTTTCCAGGAAGAAGTTTCTCCTCAGGGCCAACCTAAACTTTCCCTGGGGCAGCTTGAAGCCATTTTGTCTTGTCCTGTCCCTTGTTCCTTGTGAGAACAGACCAACCCCTGCCTCTCTCCACCCTCCTGTCAGGGAGTTTGCAGGCAGCAATAAGGTCTCCCCTCAGCCTCCTCCTCTCTAGACTGACCAGCTGCAGCTCTGGAGTCTGACTTTCGGGGTTGACCGAAGGCTCTGACTGACTGATGCTGTGCACAGGCACAAGTACTTGGAGGCACTTCTGCCCTTTGCAGAAATGTGTGTTCCTTTTCACTGTCCTTTGGGCACAGTAATTCCAGTAAGGACAAGGAGGTGCTGTTCAAGCTTCTGACCTGTGTTTGTGGATCCTGGGAAAAGCATCCCGGAGCTGTAAGGGTCCTGTCTCATCGAGATCTAGTGAGGACCACTAGATTGATCATCTTTTCTGGATCATTCAGGTGAACATAAATTAATATTTAACCTTATGAAGAGAAAGAGCTAGGGATAACCTGACACTAACTGAGATCCTTGATCAGTGTCCTGTGCCCAGTTGCATTACCTGTCTGCTCACACTACCCATGATGTGTAGGCACCTTATTTTCTGGGCACAGGGGAAACAGACAGGAAATTATTCAGTGACTTCTTCAGGACCTTTGAGTAGACCTGCAAGATATACCAGTCCCTGGAGGAGGTGATGTGCATGATACCAGTAGATATTCCCCTGTACAGCCCTCTCTGACTTCTCTGCAGACACTGCTCACAAGGATTGCAGGGAGCATCTCTTGTAGCTGTGGCTTCATGGACTGAAGCTTACGCTAGCTTGAAGGGCAAGGTGGCTTCTAGTTTACTTTTTTAGGCCAATAAGTAATTAATAAGAATTTTCCTTTTTTGCTGAATGATCTGGTTGGGAGCCACCAGCACAGGAGTTGGAAGCTGTGTGTTTCACTTCTAGTGTCTGTAGAGATGATGACCCATACACATGGAGTCTTTGGGGTTGTGGTTGGCAGACAGCAGAATTAACTGGAAATTGGTCTTAAAAATAAGTGGCGAACCAAGAAAGAAGGAGTTGGAAGGATGGATGTGAGAGGAGGGGATCTTTGCAGTATAACATCCTAGGCCATTCCAGTCCCAGCTCAGTCACCATCCTGCTAGTTGCAGGTGTTCAGCATGCCTTGGCAAGGTGAAGCTTCTCAAGGGGACAGTTCCTGGACACTTGAGCCTGTGCCCTGAATACCAGACGGGTCTGACCATGCCTGTTCTCTAAGCCTGGACGTGGGTTACCTGATTCTTTCCTCTTGATGGAACCAAGATATCACGGCTTGTTGCTAGGTGTCCACTAGCTAAGAGCAGATCTCTGACATGCTGTGGCTTCAGCAGATGTTCATAGCTCCATCCTTGGTGTTTGGTCATGCCTTCAGGGATGTGTTCAAGTGAGTGAGGCATTTGTGGAGTACGACAGTTTTGAGATAAATGGTGATGCCCCAGTTAATTTGTGAGTGCGACAATGCAGGAAAAGGCTGGAGTATTTGGAATGGTGAAGCTCTCCAAAAGTCTCTGCACACCTCATCCTGGGGCTGTGCCTCTCTTGTGTGCCTGTGTCTCTCCAGCCAACCTTCTCCCTGACTTAGGAGCATTCTGTGCCTTCCATTGTATTTAGAACTATGTGGGGGCAAACTGCATCAGAGTAGTTGTCCTGCACTAGAGAGCTTGAGGATTCAGAGATGGTGCCACATATTCACTGGGCTTTGACTCATTACAACTTCTCATGCTTTCAGTGCTGCACTTGGGAGTGTTTCATGCAGAAAGCAATTCATGTGCTGAAGAAATTTTCCAGGTGTTCAGTAATTTATTGGCGATGAAGTGCTGTAAGCCACTGCTGGAGTGTGTGGTATGCCCTGTATCTTGGCTGCAAACCAGTTCCTACAGTAAATGTCATGGCTGCTGCTGAGGTTCTCAATGATTGGAGTGGAGATCAGTGCACCCAAGGTGAAGCATTAATTGTCTCAGGGGCTGCTGCAGTGTGAAGTGTAGGGGAGAATATTATGTTCTTTTTTAATGGAAGATGTTGTGGTTGTGGCTGGAGGACTTCAGGTGACCCAGCTGGTGAAGGGACTGGAAGGAAAGGCTGATGAGGAGAGGCTGAGGGAGCTAGGGGTGTTTAGTCTGGAGGAGACTCAGGGGGGACCTTCTCCCTGTCTACAGCTCCTGAAGGGAGGTTCTAGTCAAGTGGGGTTCAGAGTCTTCTGCCCGGTAACCAGCGCCAGGACGAGAGGTCAGGGCCTGAAGCTGCCAGGGGAGGGTTAGGTTGGATGTTAGGAAGCCCTTCCTCCCAGAAAGGATGATCAGAGTCTGGAATGGACTGCCCAGGGCAGTGATCTGGCTGTGGTTTAGAAGATGTGGTAATGTTAGGTCATAGTCTGGGCTTGACAATCTCAGAGGTCTTTTCCTCCCTCAATAGAATCACAGAATGGCCAGGGTTGGAAGGAACCTTAAAGATCATCTAGTTCCAACCCCCTGCATAGGCAGGGATACCTTCTCTAGATCAGATAATAAAATTTACTGATTCTGTGATTCCGTGACCCATCTGGAGGAGAAAACAGCCCTTGGCTTAATGTTTTTTACAATCAAAGGACCACAGACCCGTTGCCATGCGGTCACTGCTCCCTTCTCCACTTCGAGGCAGAACCAGCCCTGGCCCGTGTTGCTGGGAGCACAACTTCGTTTGGAAAACAGACTTCAACACTTGGGCTCGGGGAATTCTCTCTGGTTCTTAGCCATGACCCAAGGCTGTGTCTGGTTTAGGGGAGGTAGTGGTACCTGCTGGCTTTCCTTTCAAAGGGCTTTGCAGTGGCTGCTGCCCTGCAGACTGACAGAGGATCAGTGATGCTGCTTGTGAAATTGAACCCTGAAATGGATCCTGTAAGAACGTGTGTGTCTTTTCACATCTCAGTGGTGGTTCTCTTGCTCTACCCTTATGATCTGTTTGGTGGCAGGGCTGGGGACCTGAGTAATAGGATCATTTAGGATGTGGAAAAAGCCTTTTAGATCATCAAGTTCAACCGTTAACCCAATTTTAGGCGGCAAATAATAGAGATTGGAGTTTCCCTGGAGCTCCGATCAGTTAAAAAAAGATCATTCCAGTTAAGCCAAAGTCAGAAACCCCTGATGTTAAATTTTGTTGTTGACTGAAAATAAAGAAGGTTTGGATTGTTTAGTTCAGAGTGGAACTGGATCTGTGGTGTCTGGGCGCTTTGTTTAGGTTTTGAGCACAGCTTACAGTCCTGCCTTTAGAAAATAAGCAGGACAGATATTCTGTTGGTGTGAATAAAAAAACCCTAAATGTCAGGCTGTGTCACTTCCACTTTCTGAAATGGGTGTCACAGTCTGTTGTGTGAAGGGTTCAGCAGCAGTGATGCTGAGCTGTGCACCGGGTGCCGTTGCTGGGACTACACTTTATGCTGAAAATAATTCCCCACAGCTCCATGCCCTCATTTTCTTCAGCTCTACAAACTGTAGAGAATTGAAGGTCACGCAGGTCAGGTCCAGGTGAAGGTGGTCCTGTGCAAACAGCTTGAAAAGCAGTGCCTTTAGCCCAACCAGTGGCTCAGGGGTGTTGAGTTGGGACTGGCAAAAGGGAAGGCTGATGGTGGGGGGTGACAGCCTGCTCTTCCTCCTGCCCTGCCCAGTTTAAGGACTTTGGGGTGAGAGTTGTGGGGTGACTGTCCCCTCTGTTCTTGGACAATTTTGGAGCTGTCTGGAGGAGAGAAGTGATGTTTCAGTGTGATCATTGCTGCAACCTCCATGGGTTTGAATGTTTTCTCTTATTTTCCAAAGCACCCCCCTGCACTGTCTCAGAGCAGCTCAGACTCTCCTCTGTGTTTTGGGCTTCCTTTTTTTTTTAATTCTGGCTTTTTTTTTTTATTCTTGGAGGTTTGCTTGTTTATTTCTTGATTTATATCTGCTTGGGGAGGCGATCCGATGATATTTGTGGGGTTTGTGGCTGGCTGATGGGAGGTATTTTGCAAGCAGAATTTTGGAGTTTTCTACTTTAAGATTGTTTTTTCTCCAACTTCCTTCATATCCCCCGTTCCTTCTCTTTTTGGTCTCTCCTCTCTTTTTACTATTTTTTCTTTCTTTTTTTTTTCATTTTTGAGGGAGCCAGGCAGACTAAACGCTTTCTGAATTTTTCCCCCTGTAATTACTGCTCTTTTTTTAAGTCTGAAAACAGGATCCAGCTTTGGATGCCTTCCCCTCTTCTTGCTTTTAGATCACTGTGGTTTAACTTGGGGGTTTTTTTTGCTTGCCAGAGTAAAATTACCACTATTTCATGCTGTTGAAAAAGCCAGTCAGACAAAACTGGCAGAGAAGGTGCCAGCCCATCGTTAACCTTCCAGTGGTCAGTGTTTTAGCTTCAGCCTCACAGCTCTGAATGCTCCAAGGGATGTTGTTTGTAGGGATAGAGTGTGTATTGTGCAAAAACACTTGAACAAGACGAAGGGACCTTGGGTGCCAGCCTTGGCCAGCACTAGTCCTCTCATTTCCCAACACCATCGTGCTGCAGTATTTACCCAATTATGCTTTTTTTTTTAATTACAGACACTAATTTTCTGCTTCAGATGTGTTTGACAAATCCTTGTGTACCTCAGGTTAAAGCTGAGCTCGTGTCTGTGCGTTGCTGTTAATCATGAGAGGCTCAAAATGTTCTCTAGAATTTACCCCAAAAAAGAGGTAAAACCAGCTCCACAATGTACAGTCCTGCCCAGGGATCACACTCCTCCCATTGAAACACAGATGACTGCAGCTTCACTGCCTCTGCAGATCTGAAGGGCACAGCTTTTGTCTTAGGAAAGCTTCTTCCAAGAAGAGCTTCATCACAGAGCATGCTGGCTCTGAGATCCATTATGCTGTGGCCAGTGGATGTCCCACCAGGGTAAGTGGTCCTGTGGGGATGTTCTTGACATGAGCTGGTTTTAGTTAGAATGTTTCCCTGCATGTTGGCTTGGGGTTCTTGGACACCCGAGACTCTTGCAAAACACCAGCAGGATGATCCAGGCGAGTCTGTCCTCACGCAGCAGTGGTACATTGATGTTTCATGGGCAGATGGGAGGTACCCAGTCCAGAGCTGCTTCTTTCTCTAGACACAGGCTTGGTAGGTCTTTCCCCAAATCCTTTTTAGTGCTCAGATAGCAGGATTTGAGCAGCTACAGCAGCTCACAGTTCAGGAGGCCTGTAGCTGATGGCAGGTACCTGTCCTGCTTTCATGTGCGAGGAGCGCAGGTGATGCCAGAAAATACTTTGCTGTTGTATCTGTGTTGCTGCAGGGACCTGCAATTGTGTTCACATTGGGGCATTTGAGAGTGCAAAGTGTCCCCTGGCTGGTCTCTGCTTTGGCCAAAGCATGCCAAGCTCCATTATGGGATAACCTGGGAAGCTCTGTCTCAGGTCTCCAACTGTTGTGAAGCCCTGCTCTCACTCTGATTGCATAGACACTTCTTTTGGGGTAGATGAAACTGCTACTATTCAACTTCTGCTGAGTTCTTCCAGGTGTAGGGGAGTTAAAATGGTTTCCCGGGTGGCCTCCCATCAGCTGAGCTGCAGTGAGTGCTGGTGCACACACTGCCAGCCTGCTCCACTGTGAGCTGGTTCATCCCCCAGTACTGGGCACTGGAGAAGCTACTTCTTGAGTACTGGGGTCTATTTTGGGCATCTCGATACAAGAAGGGGCTGGAACGGGTTCAGAGAAGGGCAGCAAGGTTGGGGAAGGGTCTGGAGAACAAACCTTGTGAGGAGCAGCTAAGGAAGCTGGAGCTTGTCAGTCTGGAGGGCAGAAGGCTGAAGGGAGGCCTTATTGCTGTCTGCAGCTGCCTGACAGGAGAGTATAGAGAGATGAAGGGTGGTAAGGGACAAGAAGAAACCAGTTGCACCAGAAGTTTAAGTTGGTCAGTGTGTGCTGGCAGCTCAGAAACCCAAACGTGCCCTGGGCTGCATCAAAAGAAGCAGTGACTGTTGGTCAAAAGAGGTGGTTCTCCCCCTCTACTCTGCACTTGTGAGACCCCACCTGGAGCACTGGGTCCAGTTCTGGAGTCCCCAGCATCAGAAGGACATAGAGCTTCTGAAAGGTGTCCAGAGGAGAGCAACTCCAATAATCAGAGGGCTGAAGCACCTCCCCTGTGAGGACAGGCTGAGCAAGCTGGGGTTGTTCAGCTCCCAGGTGACCTTCTAGCAGCTTTCCAATCTCTGAAGGGAGCTACAAGAAAGCTGAGGGGAGGGCTTTTGACACAGGTACATAGCAAGAGGACAAGAGGAAAGGGTTACAGACTTGAAGAGGGGAGATTTGGGTTGGACATGAGGAACAATTTCTTTTCTGTAAGGGTGCTGAGATGCTAGAACAGGTTGCCCAAGGAAGTTGTGGCTGCCCCATCCCTGGGAGTGTTGAAAGCCAAGTTGGCTGGGGCCCTGAGTAACCTGCTCGAGTAAAGGTGTCCCTGTCTCTGCAAGGGGATTGGAACTCAATGATATTTAAGGTCTCTTCCAACCTTGGCCATTCCTGGAAAGGGCCCTCTGGCCTTGGAACAGTCTGCCCAGGGAGGGGGTTGAATCACCATCCTTGGCCGTGTTTCACAGTTGTGGAGATCCGGAGCTCAGGGACAGGGTTTAGCGGTGGGTTGAGACCTTTGGGTTACCGGTTAGACCAAATGATTGATTTAAAGGTCTTTTCTAAACTAAGCGATCGCATGATTCTGTGATGCTCTCTCAACTTTTGGATGTTTCCACTATGTCCTGGTGGGCTCCAGTGGGGAAGGAAGGGACTTCTGCAGGCGAACAGTTCCTGGTGGTTCCTGCCAGGAGGTGGTTCCTGCAGTGGGAAGCTCTCGCAGCCCCACTGGGTACAGAATTCCAAAGCGGTGTTTTCCTGTGCCCTGCGCAAGAGGAGCTGAGGCACTGCCTGAACAGAACCTGTGTAAAGGTCCCACTGCAGGAAACTCCTGGGATTCCCTGATCACTTTTTGTTTCCATGGGCACTGGTTGCTTGTTGGATGCGTTTGTTTTATCAGCTTGGCAAAGTGCCTGTGGAGGGATTTGTTAAAAAAATTGATTTCCTGGGAGTTTCCTGTGAAATTTGAAACCTGGAAAGATGGGTGGATTTTTGGAAAGCTGTCGCCTTGCTTCTTCTACCCCATTTTTTTCCCCCCAAGTAAAAGATAACAGTCCCCTTCTCTTCCCCCACAGGGTCTCATTCCTTACAGATTTATTCTTCAGAAATATTTCCAGCTGTTTCTTTTAGGGGAAACTCACAGCATCTCTGAACAGCAGCCCAGTGCAGAGTTCTGCTGTGTTGCCCAGTTACTCTTTATTTTCCAGCTTTTCTAATGTGGGAGTTCCGAAGGAATCTGACTCTGCACCTCTTCACCCTAAGTTTGATTATTTTCTTGTAAAGAAGGGGAGCAGAAGAGAACTGAGCAACAGGAGACTGCAAAAATATTTTGATTGAATTTTAGTTGCTTTTAATCAAGAAATCACTCGTTAAATCCAGCCCAATTCGCTGCTGTGATTTAATTCAGAAGTTTAATTTCACAACTCTTCTGAGCAAAAAAAAGAAAAGAAAATTCAGGTTGGGTGGAAGGTTTTTAACACTTGTGTGGACATTTGTATTTTGAGGTTAAAATTTATTTAATGGTCCCTTCCTTCAGGCTAATTCTGCTGAGCGTGTGCTGCTTGAGCTTCCCCCGGCTGCCACAGGAGAAGGAATTGAAATTCAAAGCACAGATTGTGCCAGTACTTTCAGCAAGTTCATAAAATTACTCATATGAATATTCCCCAGACTCAGAGGCAACTGCTTGCAGCCCTTAAACACGTCTGTGGCTGCCCGGAGGATCGGGGGCTGGCGCAAAGGATGGGTGACGCAGCAGCCCAGGCTCTTTCAGCAGCAGTTTGTTCCATTGCAGGAGGGGAAGCCCCTGGCCTGGCTGGTGATGGTTTTGTGATGGGATGTTTCGCTGTCTTGCTGTGATTTGGGATGGCTCTCCCCATTGGCAAAACCCTGAGTGGGCCTTTGCCACTAGGATTTTGATCTTTTCCTTTAGAAACTTTTCAGAAAGGCTTGGATTTGCGAGTTCCTGAGCTTGGAGATGGGTTGGTGCAAGCAACACACCCAAGCCTTAACTCAGGTGTGTAAAGAAGTTAATACACTCTATTAACGTCTTACTACTAAGCAGTAGGCAAGGAGTTAATAGAGTGATGCTGGGTGAGACTCATTTCCAGACTATGATCGTGTTCTTTTAGAGTTGTTTCTTTGCCTAGGCACAATTTTTACCTCTGTCCTAAAACTTTCCTTCTGCCCCAGGTAAGATTTTAGGGAGCAGTTTGAGCAAACCGGGTCCCACCATTTACAGGATAAAACAAAACAAAAAACCCTAATAAAAATAAAAAGTTGAAAGAAAAATAATTCTCCTGCCAATAAAAAGAGAGTGGAAAACAGTGCAGAGAGGCCCCCGGGTAAAGTCAGTGATGAAACTGCAAGAGCAGGGGGGATCATTCCCACCTCCCAGTGAAATTGTGGGCTTTGACCTTGCCTTTGCATGGGGCTGGTTTCCTCATTAGCATTTGCTGCTAATTAGTATTTGGGAGGCACCTAGTGGTGTCCCAGGGACTGAGAACCTGCAAGACTACAAGTGATGAGAGATGACGTCAGCTGGTTAATTACCCCTGGTACTGGCAGGACGGGCACTGCGAGAGAGGGGTTACTCAGACCTCCATGGTTGGTACTGGAGGATGGAGGAGACCCCCAGCTTCACCTGGCTTGGATGGAGAGGGACAAGAGTGTCTATGTTCTACCATGCCATGGGAAGGGTCATGGGTGTCCTTGCCCAGGCACTGTGGTCCTGTAGTGCCATTGCCCTCGGGGAGGGTGTTCTCCCTTGACACATCTTCCTTGACACGCATCCTCTTGGGGAGGTGAACCACCAGTGAGAAAGGGCATGTGGCCAGAGGCCTGGCTGGGCTTGGGTGATACTGTTTTCTGATCTAGAAACTGTTCAGATTTCTTTTTAGGCTAAGCAGCCATCTCCAGCAGGCATTTGCTTGCCTGTGGGAATGTGGTGGAGGTGCTTGTGCAAGTGATGTGGCTGCTCAAAAATCTTTGTATGTGTTGGTGGCCGCTCAGAGACTCCTGACATTCAGCTTCAGAGCAACTGTAAGGGTAACAACAGGCCCCCAGTGTCCTCAAGCCCTAAGCGTCAGACACTTCAGAGGTCTGTCCAACATCAGGGTGCAGGGGATGGGTTGTGTCCCTGCAGGTCACAGTCATCTCACAAGTGAACCTGGGAAACCTCGGGGTTAAGTCTTTCTAAAGCTTAAGTAATGTGTAGGGCTGGGAGTAATGAGTATCATCCTCTCACGTGGAGATTTTCTTGTACGCCCTGTTGGAGCCCAAACGAGATCATTGGTCTTTGTGAAGGGTGGCACACTGGCTGTTGGTAGCATCATGTCTCCATGTTCTCCAGTGGCAGAGGTGCTGATTATCACTTGTGCATGTCCCCAGCAGGTTTGGTTTGTACCCACAGTCAGCACCTCCATCCGTCTCGCTTACTGGGAAGCTCATGCCAGGCTTGGCTGCAGGGGCTGGGCCAGAGTTGCTGACATTTTCTTCTGATGACCTCAAGCAGAAAACCCGTCCTTATCAAAAGGTTCCAAAATCTTGGGTTCTTTTTTTTACTGTCCGATTTTTTCCTGTTGTTGCAGAAGCACCAAACACAGCCCATTCACGTGTTGTTTCCTCCTGGGGCAAGGCAAGGCTGCAGCTGACTCAAAGGATGACATTTTCTGGATGCTCCTGAATAGTTTTGACTCATCTTGGCCAGTCTGCTCCACAGTCAGACTGGGGGGTATTTGCAGACCCTGCAGTGGGGGGACAGAGAACCCACCCCCTGGGGCTCAGCTCTGTTGTGGCACCGGAGGAGATGCCTCAGGTAGAAGCTCAGATTTCCTCCTTGCAGATAATGGGTTTTTACTGTTATTATTATTTTCATTGTTTCTTGAGGGGAGGCTGCAGCTGAGGAAATAGGCAGCACATTCCTCTGTCCCCAGGAACTTACTTGTTCCCTGATGTGGGCTGCCCTTAGGATGTGCTAAGGCAGAGGGTAGGGAAGGGATGAGACACAGCAGCCAAGGGCATTTTCTCTTGTGCAGGGGATGCCCTGGCTGGGGGAAGTGTCTAGGCACAGGTCCTGCTCCACTGCCCAGTCAGCTCTTGTCACTCCCTGCTCGTTCTGAACTCGAGGGACATTGCTTAGCGTGGCGAGGGGTTAAGAAGGACAACATGGAGGTGTCATAGGGGGCTGCGGTACCAGGCAGTAGCTTGGGTTTGGGTGCTCTCAGCATCTGTTGAATTGGCATTAGGGAAGCAAACACAAGAAAAACCCAGCCCCCAGGGGCCTGGGCATAGCGATGGCTCCTTGTGCTCTGCAGATATCTCAGTGTGATGCAGGGCTGCTTTTTTGGGGGTTTTTGCTGTTAGAAAAAATCAAATAGGAAACTGCCAACGTCTTGGCCTTTGTTTTAAAAGAAATGGCCAAAAGACAGGGAAGAAACAAAAAGCAAAAGCACTTCCTGCATTTTCTGTTGCTCTGAAGTTAATAAAAGCAGAGGGCGCAGGTAGGCAGCCCCGCAGTTATTTTTATGGCACATTCCTCCGTGAGACCTGTTTTCAGCTGCTTCTCCTGTTGGCCAGATCGTAATTATTTGGGGTGACATTTTCCACACCGGGTGCTCCTTTCTCAGCTGGCTGTGTGTTTTGTGTTTTCACTGAAAATCATTCAGCTGGCTTTGGGAAGCTGTTTGGGGAAAGCAGGTTGTGGGGTTGGGGGTTTCTTTTGGCTTTTTGTTGTTTGGGTTTTATTTCTTCTTTTACTCAGGTAAAACAAACAAACCAGCCCTTTGAAAAAGCTTCTGCAGAGTGAAGCTGGTTTTCCTTGTGCTGGGAGAGGAGCTGGGACGAGCGAGGGCTTCTGCTCCTCCAGCAAACCCCCGCAGAATGAGGGGCATCTCCCTGGGATGGAGTCCCGAGGAGAATCACTGCAGGGTGCAAATGAATTCAGAAATGGATTTAAAACCTTTTTCCCCCTATGGAGGGCTTTGGTGGTGTCAGATTGGGAGGTCCTGGAACATCTTTTCCCACCCTGGGTGTCCTGCCTGTGGGGCAGTGGGTGTGGATAGAAATCCAAATGATTTCACTAATTATTTTTCATCCTGGTTTGAGGTATCCAGCAGAAAGCCTGTCCTGAAATCTTCCCAAATTTCATTGATTGTATGTTTTTGTGGCTTTTAGTTATTTTTTAATTGTTTTACAGTAACTGTTAAAATGTTAGGGGGGTGTCCCAAGATAGTGCAACCCTTTCCATAAACATGGATTGCTTGGGTCAGTTCTACATCTGCTTCGGCTCCTCATGCTGATAGGAGATGCTGGCTGATGGGTGTCCTGTTTATCACCATTCCCTTTTCGATTACAACTCGAGCAGCATATGGCCAGAAACCACATTCTGCTTTCATGCATTTTCATTTGAAGGTTATTCATTAGCGTTAGTTAAACAGAACTACCTTAACCAGACCCGACAAGCACAAAAGCAGCTTTGGGGAATCATTTTGAATTGTAAATTGTTTTATGTTGGAGTGTCAGGCTGATTACCCAGCCCTGTGCCCGGCCTCCCCTGCCTGCAACTGGCAGATGCAAACACTGCTCCTCTGCTTTTTCAGTTATAAATGAAGAAGCCACCAAATTGAAATACCTGGGTGAGCTGGAGCACAGGAGGCTTCTCCTCACTTCTCCCAAAGACAGCCGCTCTGACCCATTTCAGCCCTTTCTGGTTGCTGCTGGCAAAACAGTGATTTCCAGCAATTCACTGCTTGGATTTGCTGATAGGATTATAGCCCTTAAATACCCCTTGTTAGGATTTCAATGCAGCATTTTATTTTAAATATTTCATTTAAATTAGTAGTGTGGCCTGCAGAAGGCATCATCCCTCTCTTTTGATTCCACATGGGGCTTAGCTGCGAAGTAAAAGTCAGACAGCTTATTTCAGAGATATTTTCACAGCTGTATGTACGTGGCTCTCAGTTTCCCTTGTGTTTGAGGTGAGCCCTGAGTGGGAGATGAGGATTTTAGAGAGGACTCAAATCACTGTCTATAGATCCATGAAGACTGGGTGTCAAGAAGAAAGAGACAGTGTCTTTTCACTTGTGCCCTGTGACAGGACAAGGGGCAGTGGGTGTCAGTTGGAGCACAGGAAGTTCCATCTTAATATGAGAAAAAATGTTTTTACTGTAAGGGTCACAGAGGACTGTAATGGGCTGCCCAGGGAGACTGTGGAGTCTCCTTCTCTGGAGACTTTCAAGACCCCTCTGGATGTGTTCCTGTGTGACCTGTCCTAAGTTCTATGATCCTGCTCGAGCTGGGGGGTTGGACTCAATGACCCCTGGAGGTCCTTTCCAACCCCTAATGATCTGTGTATCTGTATATGAGAAGGTCACCTTTCAGGTGGGCTGGAGGTTGGGGTGGTGCCCCCACAGGGTGCAGATGTTCTGCAGAACATTGAGGTGGTGGTTGCCCAGGCTGTTCTGCCAGGCTCCTGCCAGGGGCAAGAGCGGGTCCTTCAGCCGCCCAGGCCTGCCCCAAAGATACCTCTGGCAAGCTGCACCCATAGGTCTCTGGTGTCAGGGTTAGTTTGAGATTTACTTGTCATTGGTGACAGTTGGAGCCACATAACATAACATGCCTCTTCGCGTGAAGAGCTTAGGGCGTTGGTCATGTAGGTCGACTTCTGCTCCCTGTGCTGAAATATCTCCTGTCTCATAAAGCTTATAAGAGTGCAGTTTGCAGAGTTTGAGGAGAACATGATGGCACTTCTCTATTGGACATTTTACCTTCACACACTGTGTACAGTCAGAGATGACCTTTCTATGCCCTGGTTGCCACACCATGGGCTCAGGGGTATGAGTGCCAGGGACCTCAGATTCAATCATCTTGGAGCCTTAGGATGGGCTGGGATTCACTGTGCGTGGTGTTACATGACTGTTGGACTGAGCAGAGCTGTCCTGAAAATTCTGTGATGAGGCAGATTGCTGGCACAGAGTTCTGGCTAATGGCACTGTTGGAAACAGGAGCAGTGGGTAAAGGTGTCTCCTGGTGGCACCACTGGGCAGGATGGGCTGAAAGTGTCCAGAAACCCATCGGACAGCTTGATCTGACTTCCCTCAGACTCTGTGTGATGGTTTGGCCTAATGGTTCTAAGCTGTGAAATCAGCTTGCAGCAGCCTGAATCCAATGGTCCCAGCTCTGCTCACAACAGTCAGTGTGTTGTATTTTGTGGAATCACAGGGTTGAAGAGACCTCCAGAGGTCATCTAGTCCAACCCCCTTGCAGGAACATTACTCACTAGAACCATGGGAGGTGCCCAGCAGGTGCCTCTTCTCCAGGAGCATCTTGGCTGGTGTGAAACCATCTAGGCAGAGCTCTTAGCTCTTGTGGTTGCTTTGGGGGTTTTGAGGTTTTTTTCATTTGAAATAAAAAACCTCTTTAACACTGGTGGGGTTTCGTGCGTGTCTTGTCCTTCTCATTGGTATGTGCTGTGTCCTGAGAGAGAAGAGGCTGTGAATTGCTCATCAGAATTGATCACACAGCAAAAAAATGTTATAGAAGATAAATTAGATGTTATAAAAGGTAAATTAAAAAAAAGACACAAAGGTGAGTCAGCAGGACAGACTCACACAGACTAAGAGTGTAGGGTGGACAAGGAGTGACTGGTAACGTGGTGAATTGGCCGCGTGGAGTCGGTCAGTGACGGTCAGGAATCACGGAGGCTGCAGTCGCCACATCGTGTATTTCTAGGAATTTATTCTCTCAACTCCAAATACCGATATGGAAAGGGACATGAAATGGGTTCCACATGTGACCCTTCCCGGGCTGGGTGGTGAATCACACCGGGGCACCAGCTCACAGCTGTGGGTGGCAATACAGCACCAGCACATCGATACTGGAGAAGAGAAGGCCCCAGGGGGACCTGATAGCAACCTTCCAGTCCCTGAAGGGGGCTACAAGAAGGCTGCAGATGGACTGTTCATGAAGGCCTGGAGTGATGGAATGAGGGGCAGTGGTTTCACATTAGAGAAGGGCAGATCAAAATGTGCTGTTAGGAAGAAGTTCTTTATCAGGAGGGGGGTTGAACACTGGAACAGGTTGCCCAGGGAGGGAGTTGAGGCCCCATTTCTGGAGATACTCTAGGTGAGGCTCAATGAGGTTCTCAGCACCCTGATCTGGTAGAGGATGTCCCTGCTCCCTGCAGGGGGTTGGACTGGATGACCTTTGGAGGTCCCTTCCGACCTGGGTGATTCTGTGATTCAGTGAGACACTTCCTGTCTCCCAAAGAAGTTCTTGAATGAAGGGCCTTTTGATCTTGGTTTTTCAAAGCTGAGGTAGCGTTATGCCTCCAAAGTGGAAATGTTTGACTTTTTGGGAGTATTTAGGTACCACTTGGTGTTGGGGCTGGAGGGGTTCGGCCAAGCAAAGTGAAGGCAGAGTCAGGGCTTTGCCTTTAGCTTTGGCTTCTGTACTTGGGGCTTTCAGGAGTGTTGGTCCAAGACCTTTCTCTCCAGCAGGTGTTTTCACTCGGGGTTGTGGTTGCTGGAGCCCAGGCAGTTTCTCTGTGACTGGGTATTGTGGGTTGCAGGGTGACTTCCAGGGTTCAGAGCTCTTTACATGAAGTGGGGTTGGACTAGATGATCTTTCGAGGTCCCTTCCAACCTCTATGATTCTATGAAGTGCAGCGCTACCCCATCTCTAGGGATTTTGGGTGCCAGCGATGCCCTGGCAGCCCCACGGCTATTGCCCTGGCTGTACATTGTCTCCTTTTTGTCTTCTTTTTTTTTCCTCTTATTTTTTTCCCTTTTTTTCTCTTTGTACACTCAGATCTAATCTTCTAGAAAATGCCCCCAAGGTTGGAGCAATCTACCAGTTGCAGGAACCCATACAGCTGGGGGTTTTTTTGCCTTTTTTTTTTCCATTGTGTAAGCATGACAAATCATTAATTTTTGATTGATTGCTTTGAATTATGGGTGCCCTGACATCCTTTCTGTAGCTGAACAGCTGTATAACAAATGAACATATCAGTGCTCACAAAAGATTGGAGATCTAACAGAAGCAATTACATCGTCAGCTCCTCCCTTCTGGCTTTTCCCAGGCAATGGAGGGAGGGGATTTTTTAACAGGAATTCCTCAAGTGACTAACAACAATAATAATAATTAGACAAAAAAAAAAAGAAAACGCTTTTCATAATTGAATTAGATTTTCATCTCTTCATTTCCAGTGGCTTGTGTCCATTTCTGGGCCCCTCAGTTCCAGAAGGACACTGAACTGTTTGAGACAGTCCAGCACAGAGCCACAAAGATGATGAAGGGAGTGGAGCATCTCCCTGATAAGGAAAGGCTGAGGGAGCTGGGTCTCCTGAGCTTGGAAAAAAAGGAGACTGAGGGGTGACCCCATGAATGTTGATAAATATGGAAAGGGTGGGTGTCAGGAGGATGGAGCCAGGCTCTGCTCAGTAGCACCCAATGACAGGACAAGGGGCAGTGGGTGTGAGCTGGAACAGAGGAGGTTCCACATCAATCTAAGAAGGAACTTCTTCCCCAGTGAGGGTGACAGAGCCCTGGAAGAGGCTGCCAGGGGAGTTGTGGAGTCTCCTTCTCTGGAGATGTTTAAAACCCGCCTGAACATGTTCCTGTGTGACTTGATCTAGGGGATCCTGCTGTGGCAGGGGGATTGGATGATCTTTCGAAGTCCCTTCTAATCCTTAACATTCTGTGATTCTGTGATCTCTGAAGCCATGAGAAGTCGGGGTGTATTTCTGCTTTGGTGGAACTGGGAGAATCCCTTTGACCAAAATTTCACGTAAGGAATTAAAAAGAAAATGAAATTGCAATTTTTGGTTGCTATTCCTTTAAGATTTCAGAATTGCACCAGTGCACTAAATGTGACCTCCATAACTTTTAAATTAAGAATTTATGCTGGCTTGAAATTTATGAAATATTTCAGCATGAAAGAAAGCCTTTTTCCCTCAGGAAAATTGAGCAATAAATCACAGCGCTCTCGATTTACTGCCCTACAGCCAGCCAAAGATGGGATTTCTCTTTTTTTTTACCTTCCCCCCTTCATTCTGAAAAAAAAAAAATAAAGAAAAAAAAGTAATCATATAAGACAGCTTAGCTGCTGTCCTCCCACTCTCTAGAATTTTTAATTTCAGCTGTTTCTGCTTGGATTTATTTCCAATATTCCTGCTCGGCTTTTCAATTTCCTCAGTTATTAAATTTTAATTCAGTGCATTAGCATTTAAATTAAAAAAGGGTTTATTTTATCGAAATCGTTGGCTGGCCCCCATCCTGCTGCACATGAATTGCCTGTTTCTGCCATTTGCACAAAATGTGAAATGCAGCTAATGTCTTTTAACTTGTATTTGCACAAATTCAGAAATAAAATTTCTGCGTTTGGAATAATATTGGCTTTCCAAGGAAGCCTCTCATCAGAGAGCTGGGGGAAGGAGGCAAAAACGAGGAGGAGACCCTGGTTCCTCCCTGCTCAGCCCTTTCCAAAGGCCTGGAGGGGCTCAATTAGGCAGCTCATTGCTGGCAAAGGGAGGTGCCAGGACCTGCACCTCTAAGCCAGAGGCAGGGCCATCCCAGCTCGGACGCAGCACCGAATGGGGCTATTTCTGCCTCAGTTGTCCCCTGAAAATGGTGCATTTTTTGCAGTAGGAGGGATCATTGTTTCAAACTTTGTTAAAATGCAGTAAAATAGCAGCACAGGAGCAGCTGGGAAGTTGCTTCCATGGTGGGGTTGTGGTTAAACCCTGCCTCAGCCTCCTGCAGACTGGTTTCAGCACCCAGCACATCCCACCAGCGCTGAGCACAGATCATGTGCGCAGCTCAGGATGGAGAAGCCCCGAGTGTTTGGGGTGTGTGGTGCAGGTTGCCATTAGGAGGAGTTTGGAGGACAATCTTGCCTTTCTTAACATAAACAGCCCTTTTTTTGATGTTTTTTGCCCCTTAGGCCGAGGAGAGCAACAGCAGTGGGCAGAGGAGCTCTTCCAGCAGGTAAGTGGATGGTTTTCTCTGCTGGGGTGGGATGTGGTGGGCAGATGGGTCTCCATTCAATGCTGCTTTTGGAGGTGGGTGGCAAAGGGCAACCATGCAAGAGGGGTGAGCTGGGAGCCTCTGGAGCACAGTGACCAAACTTGGGGCTGGATTTTGACAAAAATTAGATACAAGAAGGGTCATTCTGGCCTTGGGGGCAGTTTGCATGAGCGCAGGGTGCCTTGTGCCTGCACCATGGTGCAAAGACCATTGCAGGATGAAGTCCTTGGGTGGAGACCTTGGGCTGTGCTGCAGCAATAGGTGTCAGGTTCCTCTGTTCTCATGCAGGAGGAGGGGAGAGGGAAGGGGGCTCCCACCACCCCAGCCTACTCTGATCCCTCTGGGGGGTGTCTGCAGCACCTTTCAGCTCAGTTTCCTCTAGAGCAGTGGGGATGTTCCAACCAATGCTGGGGAGGTGCTGAGAACCTGGAGCAAAGTGTGGCTTTGGTGACAGCAGGATTTATCTGGTTTCACCTGTTTGAGGCTAAATCTTGGTTTTCTGCCTTCCACAAGCAAAGTGGCCAACTCATCTCCCAGGTTTAAAAGTAGGTGGGCATGTAGGGGATGAGAGATGAGAGGTGCCAGGCTGGAAACAGGGACAGCAAGGGGTGAGCATGTGGCCTAGGAAGGAGAGTGGGCTACAGCGAAGGATCGGAACATCCATGAGAGGTGGAGAAGGTGGTCAGAAAGTCAGCAAGGTGCCATTACATACTCCCTTTCACTAGGGAGATCACCGAGCACCTCAGGTGTGTTTGTGGGTTACATCAGCTTGAATGGGGAGTGACAAAGAGCAGGAAAACTGCAGTTGGGCTGCCAGCACTGAGCAGAGGGCTGCAGATACCAGCATCCTGGGGTCATCTCCATCAGCATCACCTGCCCCTTCCTTGGTGAGTGGCTCATGGTGTGGGCAGTCCCCAAATGCCACTGAGGTCCTAGAAAAGCTGCTGGCATGACCCTCATGGAGTGAGACCACTAGGGTACCAAAGGTTTGCCAGTTGCTGCTGAGGACTCAGTACCTCTCCCCTGCCTAGGGGAGGCCACCAGGCCACATGGAGCAGACCTTGGTGAAACGTGAGGCTTTTCTCTGGGGACCCAGAGCACCTGACAAGAAGCAGCAAGCACCAGTACTGCCCTCCAGCCCTCCCTGCCTCCTCCACAGCGCTGCCTTTCATGGCATCCCCTTTGCACTGCCAGCGGTACCATCTCATGGCTGACCCTGAGTTGAAGCACCCTCCTGCTCCCTGTGGAGACTTAGAAGCACTGCCCAGCTTTTAACCCCCAGGGAAAGCACATTAACATCTCACTCCATTCTTCTCATCTCCAGGTTTGTGCAGTGTGTGTCCACGCTGTGCCTCCCACTGAACATGCATCCAGCACACCTGATGCAGTCCCTTCCCAGCACCCCAGCTCCACCACTCACTGGTTCAGGGTAGACTTGAATCAGAATTGTTGGGGTTGGTAAAGAGCTTTAAGGCTACCAAGTCCAGCCATACCCCAGCACTAACCCTTGTCCCTCATGGCACATCTCCACAGCTATTAAACCCCTCCAGACACAGGGACTCCCCCACTGCCCTGAGCAGCCTGGGCCAGGTCTGGGAAACCTCTCTGGGGAAGACATTGTTCCTCACGTTTGGCAGAGCAGGGAGCTGACTGCTGTTTCTCTCCATGAGGGATCTGGCCCTTTGGGGTGTCCCCTGTGGGGGTCCTGTTTCTTTTAGGAAAGTGGAAACAGGATCCTCTTCAGCATCTGTCTGGCTGAACAAAAGATGGTCACAAGAAGGAAAATTACCAACTCTGTTTAAAAAAAAATGAAATGGGATGGAAATTTAATTTTTCAAGAAGTGAGTGAAGGTGGCAGTGTGACTTTGATGAAACGGGGGAGGTTGCTGGTGGCTGGAGGTACAAGGTAGATGTTTTTCAAAGTTGTTGGTGCTTGAAACTAGTTGCAAACTCTTGAGGGAGTTTTTAATGATTAATTTTTTTCAGTAAAAGACACCAGCAGAATCAGCTTGCCTGGGTAACTTTATCTTCCTGCAACTTTTTTTCCCTCTCATCATGCCTGATCTTCAATGCGGTGACCGTAGTTGTTATTTATTTATCGTATTGAATTGATTTTAGTGATTTAGTGATTTTTTTTTTTTCCTGTTTCAAGAAGACACTTAAAGCCCTGAAGGCACAGGACTGTTATGCTTTTAGCAGCCCTCAGCTCCAGGTGGGCCCATGTGCTGCCTTAGAACCGACAGAGCTCAGCAGCGCGGGCAGCTGTTGGCCGCTGAGAGTTGGGGTGCCAGACACCCAGTCGTGTGGGATTCCTGCACCTCGCTGTGGCCTTATGAATGAGAAAGTTTTAAAAGCAAACAGAGTTGTTAGGATCATGAAACACCCTTCCTTTAAGGGAGCCAGAAGAGAGGTGATGCTTTGCCTTGCAGAAGATGACAGCTAAGAGACAACCTGCCAACGCTGCTGGTGTTTGAGAACGTTCCAGAGAAGGTAGATCAGAGGCTGCTTCCTTCCCTTTGCAAGAAAGCAAAAAGAGACAGTCCCCAGAATTAAAAGGCAGCAAATTAAAAGCCAGTGAAAGGCAGGAGGTTTTCTGGCATGATGGACGCTTTGTTGGAGTGTGCTGTCATGAGTTGGCTGCTCAGGGGGGGTCAGGTGTGACCCAACTGGAAGGGGCCATCAGCAGGAGATGTGAGCTCCTGCCTGGGGTCAGGTACCTGACTGCTGTCTGCTGGAAGGTTTCTTCACACTTCTCCTGGACCCCCTTCTGCACACAGTGGACCAGATTCAGTCTGAGTCGCTGGTGTGAGTCTGCATGAGAGTCCTCGAGGGCTCAGAGGGACTGGAGGCTGATGTGGGAACAGCATGGGGAGCGCTCACCTCAGAGTAATCATTGGGGGACCTCACGGATGCTGTTGTAAAAGTGACTACTTAGCAGTAATTAATGTCAGACTTCAGATGGTGGGTCCTGCATCTTGACAAGGAATAATTGAAAAACAAAATGTGCAATTATGTCTGACAAGCAGCGTGTGCTTTTCTTGGTCACCAGAGCCTGGTGTAGTCATGTGTTAGACATGGGTTTATATAATTATTGCTGTTTATATGTTGGGTGTCAGAGGAAGGAAGAATTTTAGTTTCAAGTCCTCTGTTGGCTGTTTATCTTAAAGTCATTAGATTTGTTTTCAGACTTAACTACTCTTAATGTGCGAGACTCCCGCTGAATAAATCAGACCCTGATACAGGAACTGCATCTGTTTGTGGAGGGAACGGAGCCAGCTGGAAGCTCAGCCCCGTCTGCACCAGGGCTGTCACCAGCCAGGGAAGCCGCTAGCGGCACAGATGTAGCTGCAGAGCAGCGTGCTCCACTCCCCGAAGGGAGGAACAACCTCAGACTTTCCAGGGTTATGAGCAGGTTGGGAGGCCATGGATGGGTATCACCTTTATTTTGGTGTTAACAGCAGTGTGGTAGAGCTCCCAGAAATGGTGGGAGGTGTCTCAGGGTTGGAGGGCCATCAGAAGGGCTCTGTGGAACTGGCCTGGAAGGAGGCAGGAGTGTTTCCAGCAGATGCCTTGGGCTGAGATGTGGAACTCTGACATGGTGCAGCTTTTCCCAGTGTACCACACCAAGCTGTGGGGCTCAGGTAGTCTCATCGTGTCATCCTCTGTCTTAGAAGATGTGACTTTGTGACCGGAGTAGAAAGTGTGGAGTAGTGGTTGTATCTGTTTTGCTCCTTTGCAGCTCACCCTTCTCTAGCCTCACTGGTGATACCTTTCCTCCCCACACTGCTTGTTCTGTCCTTTGCAGACATGTCCTCTCCAACAGCTCCAGTAACCCAGGAGAGGTCAGCCCTGGGTGGGCACCAGCTGTTCTGCAGGCTCCTCTCCCAGCTGACCAGTCCTCACCACGTCCCCAGCACTCAGACGGAATCATCTCTGTGGGTGCCCAGGCTGGAAGTTGTGGAAAGGGCTCCACACCCCATGGAGACCCAGTCCAAGGGCTGAGTGTTTCCAGGAAGCAAAATGATTTACATTGTTTTGTCTTTCTTTAAAAGGCCACCTGTGGGGTTTTCAGTCCCAGAGCGTGAGGAGCTGCAGCCTCATCCTGCGTCAGAAAGAGAGAAAACTATTAATAATGAGGCAAGGTAATGAATGAACTGGGGTGCTCTCTGAAGGGTTCCTACCAACCATCTGCAAAAATCAAAACAACCAGCCAGTGCCAGCCCCCCTCCAGAAGTCCCCTCTACCCAATTTAAGAGAAGTGGATAGGTCAGTTCAGTACTGGGACTGGTGGGAAATCCAGGCTGGTTTTCTTGAAACCCTAAAGAAGGTCAGGTGTATATGAGCAAAGAGGTAAGGGCACACAGGCACATCCCAGCTCCCATGGCACCTGCGTGATCCACAGCAACTGGCCAAACACCACAGGGCTTTGCTGAGGTGAGTTGGAGAAACAGCCCTTTCCCAAGCTGTGAAGTTCTGAACTGTGGTAGCTACAATGTCCTCAGCAAAGGAACCAGGGAATCATTTTCCTTGGGTCACTCCCACTCCTGCCCAGCTCAGGATTGTTCTGATACTGGTGTAGAGCCTCATCGCTGGTGTTAAACTATGTGTATCTCCCGCAGTAGGGCCTCTGCCACCCCATTTGTATTGCTCCCCCACAGAGTTGTTCTCCCAGTGCTGAGGTCCTTTCTCCTGTTTTGTCCATCTTTTCCCATTGCTAGTTTTATCAGTTTCATCTTGCGGCCAGGCCGAGCTGCAGTGCCACCAGTGGGTTCACAGCACGGTCCAGTGTAGGCTCCTCCTGGTCGTGTTGGGGCACGTACGAACCTTCGCGGGCAGTCGTCACCCTCTCAGTCATTTCTTAGTCAAGCAACATAGAGCTCTTTCAACCGATATAAATAAACCCTTAATCTATTCTCTTTGTTTTTCCCTGAATTTCTTTGTCTCTGTTGACATTTCCGTGCTTGAAAATTTAAAGACGCTGGCAGCTATTCTCTTATCGTCTGAAATTTCATTCCTAACCTGCATCGTTTGTCGCGGTTTTGATCCAACTGAATTGTGTAGCTTTTGGCAAGCAGCACATGTTTGTTTTCTGCTGGGTGAGCCCAATGTTTTTCCTTCTATTTGGTTAGACTTCCCTCTTCAAACCATCCTCGAGATATTCCTAATAAGGACTGTTTTGCTAATACCTTAGGAATTCTTCATGGCTCTTGACTGTTGTTCTGTGTTTTAATGTTGAATTTCTAGAGACGTGTCAGTCTGATTGGGTCCCATAGGTTACCTTTTGGGAGGGGACTGGAGCTGAGCATTCCTTGAGCATCCCTTGAGGAACATAGCAAAGTGCAGTCACTCTTGCGCTTCACAAGGGGTTTGAAGTCAGGAAAGGTTGTCTGGTTTAGTGGACCAGAAAAGGTGGGACAATTGAGAATGTATGCTGCTTGGTTTGCCCCAGGGTTTAGCACTGACACCACACATTAGCACCAAGTGCCATGTGAGATAGTTTGGAGGTTTCCAAAAGCTATTGACTCCATTTGTAAGAGCTGTCTGCCCTTAGAGGAAGGTGGGGATTCTGCTTGAGGCATCTCTCTTCTAAAAAGCCTTTAGATTCTTCTAAATGTATAAACTCCATACCAATAGTGGTGTTTATTGAGATTTCTTCAGGAGAACCTAAGTGGCAGTTACTGGTCCACTTCTGCCTGCACAAGGATTTCATCTCCTGTTCTGATTTCAGTTTATTTTGAGGGGAGAAAGCAGAAAATGGTGTCACCCACAAGAATAGGGGTTTGGGCTGCTTCTTGTGCTTCAAAAACATTCTTGCCATCCCCAGTTAGTGCCATGTCCCCAGTTCTCACTGCTTAATGGGCAGCATGGGCCTCACAACCTTGGAGAGTTGAACAGTCACCCTGCTGAGCTTCAGCTTACTATGCTCAGTTTATAGGTGATGAGTGCAGTCGAGACGGTTAGGAATGGCAAGGACTGGATCCACCAGCCTTGGGAAGAAAACCAACCACCCAACCAGAGACAGAGCCTGTGAGACCATTAGGACCATGGACAAAAGAGTGAGGCATCTGAAGTGACACATGCAGCGGAGGGACCTTGCAGTCCCTGGAGCATGCGATTCACACAGCATGTAACATATGCCAGAGTCCATGAATCCCTGACCAGTTCTTTTTTCTGTTGGACCAAGTCCTCACTCCTCTCCCGGTACTGGAGGAAGGGATTTCCATTTCCTAAAACAACTTCAGAGGATGAGTGAACAGGTTTCTCAAATAACATTTGCTCCAAGAGGTTAAACCCAAACTTGGAGAACACTCAGTGGCATCTTGTGGAGTGGTCGTTGTAAAGAGACCTGAAATTCCCTGGTGGAATAAGAGTGACCATTAACTTCATTGTCCAGCTCTGTGGCCAGAAGATGTGGGTTTCAGATGCATGCTCCAATGTGTGCTGCCCTGTGTCTGCTCCTGAGGGTGCTGGTGGCACATTTTTTTCTGCTTTTTCTGCTTTCTCTAGTATCTGCTTCAGAATGTGGACGGGTTCCCCAGTGCTTGCAGAAGAAGTCAAGACTTGGGAGGGCTGTTTCAGTGTGTGCACTGAGTATGTTAAGGAAATGCATTTGCTTTGCTTCATTCAAGAGCTGGTGGAGTTGCTGTCCCTGGAGGGGTTCAAAAACTGTGTACATGTGGCACTAGGGAACAGGCTTTAGTGAGCAGGGTAGGGTTGGCTTGATGGTTGAACTGGATGATCCTGTAGATCTCTTCCAACCTTAATGATTCCATAAGAGGCAGCAGAAGAGCTTGTTCCCTCCTGTGGAGGGGGATTCCTGGTTACACAGTCTCTTTTCCAGCAAATCAAGTTGGTTGTGGCTCAGTGGCTGGAGGCAGCAATCCATGGGAGTGTGGGGCCTGGTCTGGAAAATCATTACTCATCAGAGGGACCCAGAAATGTGATGGTTCCTCCAGCACTTGTCACCTCAAAGTCCATCCCTGAGAAATGAGTTGCTGGCTCAAGCTGTGGATGTGATTTTGAGAGAGACCCAACACTGTGAGCTGTGACATGGGAGGGTGGGATGGATGAACAGATTGGTCTCTTTGGCTTTCAAGTCTTGTGAGGGAACATCTGGAAGCTGAAGCAGAAGGTGTGGGGAGTAGAAGTAAAGTGTCCAGCTGCAGACTAGGAAGAATAGTTCTTGTCCTTTCTTTCTTTTAATCCTGAACTTGACATTCTATCTGCTGAGTAATGTCTGTGGAAGAGATGTCCCTGCTGAAGGACACCAGGCAAGTCCTCTACTTCCTGACCCACTCCACCTCCCTCCTGGTGGTTTGAGGCATGGTGCCCATGCAGCTGGGCTGCTCCTGGGAGTAAGTGCAAGCTATGGGGAGGCGGCAGGAAAGCCACCACAAAATAATTTATTAGACAAGCAGATTGTAAACTTACAGCTTATTTTTCTGTTTCCGCTTGCATTATCCGCATGTAAACCAGGGACTCATTTACATCTGCTCTGTTCATTCCACGTTCTGAGGCTCCAGCCATGGCAGGAACTTTCTGGTTGTTTTTAAACCATGGCAAACATCCGCAAACTGAGCCCAGTTCCAGCCTCCCTCACTTTTTTGCTTCCTTTGCCTTCTGACAGCTAAGGCTTTGTGAAGCCGCGAGCCTTCTGCGTGTTGGTTTCAAGAAGAGTCACAACGTCATACTGGTAGTATTGGCCTGATGCGTTCCTTCAGGTGCCCACTGCAAGGTCCTCATGACTGTGCTCTTCTGAAACTCATTAGTCCTGCAGACCAGAAGAACTGGGCACTGAATATGCGTTTCAGTGGTGTCAGTGGGCACAGCCAAGTGGCAGCAGGTTATCAGCATCACTGATAGCATCAAGGCTTGAGTGTTGTGTCTCTGCTTCTTCCAGCTTGAATGGTGTCCAGTAGAAAACTAAAGATGCTCTGTGTTTGCTGCTGGGGTGGAAGAGCTTTGTTTGTAGTGTTGATTCAGAGCAGTATGTCCTCCTCCACGTTTGTTTCCTTTCCCTTTTGAGGAGAAACTACACAGGAGCTGACGCTGAAGACTGATTCTTCACTGATCTCACTTTGCCCCTCCCCAGAAGCGCAGCAGGATGTGTGCTGTAAAAATAGCCTCATTAGAAGCCGTCTGAGTACACATGCAGCCAGCGATCACTCAGAAGGGAGCACAGAGCACACATGTTGCTGTTGCTGTCTTCAGAGAATTACATGACAAATTATTCCTCGCTGGAAGAAATGTCCTTTTATAATTGGGGTTTTTTTCTCATTCTTGCAGAAGGGAGGAGTGTGTGTTTTTTAAGTAGCTTTTAGTCACTTCCATTATTTATGAGGATGCTACTCCAGATCAGAAAAAGCAAATGGCAAACGCAAGTTTCTGCGGCTGCAGAAGCTGACGGGTCCCATTTGCTTTCAGTCACTGCCAGTCCTGCTTATCACAGTTAGGAGGAAGCCCTCAGAAATGAAAATGGCACCACATTGCAGCTCTTTGGTTTGCACTTCTGCTCCCACATGGGCCCTGCTGGGAAAGACCATCAACTTCTAGGGCAGAGTGTTACCCTGCAGAGCAGAGCAGTGTGAGTGGTCAGCTTTTCCCTCCCCATCCTTCCATGTGGAAGAGCTCTTTGCATCGCCCTTGTGTTACTCCTCGCGTTGATGCCAGTGAGGCACCATCCAGGCTGCTCAGCTTTATAGCTAGAACTGTTCTCCTGGAATAGTAGTTTGTCCAGATTTATTTTGCTGCATCACCTGTCCAGGCTAAAGGCTCAGCCTCTCCTGTACTGTCATGGGTGTAGAACTAAGGGCAGCTTGTTCCTAAATGGGTCTGGGAACCCGTTTTTGCCCCTGCCTTTCTAATTTCCCGTGATGAATCTTCATCAAGGCCTCCTTAAATCTCTTCTGCCTTCACATACTCGTATCTGACATGAAAGTGGCCGTACCATCACTGGAAGATGAAAGTCTGATGATCAAAGCAGGCAGCAATGTTGAAATGAGCATTTTGAGATGGCAGGGCTGGTAATACAGTAATTGGCTATGTGGCCTACTTAGCCAGAGGAGTGAGACATGCAAGTGCAGTGTTTGTTTGCCTCTTTCATGTTTGAAGTCCGTAGAGGCTGTTCTGGAAAGCAAAGCAGTACCTCAGCTGTAGGAGCAGCCAGGCACACCACTGAGTGATGCTGTGAGCAGTGATTTCAAGGCTGCTACCTCGTCTCCTTGGCAAGGAGGAGCCTCCTGGATTGCCAGGCTCCACGACTCAGTAAAGACAAAACGTTAAGGAAGGTTTCTATTCTGCAGGAAAGCCCAAAGTCAGAAAAAGTCGGATGCACCCTGTGGAAGGAGGTAGGGTCTAAGTCAGTATGCCTGTGCACACTGCTGGTCTGATGTCTGTGCTTAATGCTTGGTCTGAAGGATGTCCTCCTCCCAGGGAACATCACGTCGTGGGTTGTAAATGCAGGCTGGACCTGCAGCTGATCCATGGAGGAGCACACCTGCACACTGTCCAGTGCCTTCTTCACCCAAAAGAGTGATGGTAGGGCCTGGAGAATAAATCTTACAAAGAGTGATTGAAGGAGCTGGGTCTGTTCAGCTGCAAGAAGAGGAGGGTGAGGGGAGACCTCATCACTCTCTACAGCTACCTGAAGCAGTGCTGTAGAGAGGTGGGTGCTGGTCTGTTCTTGGAATGTCACTAATGACAGAACAAGAGGGAAGTGCCTCAGGGTGCTCCAGGGGAGGGTTAGGGTGGACAGTAGGAACGATTTTTTCCTACAGGAGCAGTCAGACCTTGGAAGAGACTGCTCAGGGAAGGGGTTGAGTCACCATCCCTTGAGGTGTTTAAAGATCGCTTAAATGTGCTACTTAGAGATCTGATTTAGTGGTGAACTTGGTAGAGTAGGGTTATTGCTTGAACTTGATCCCACAGGTCTTTTCCAAGCTGAATGATTCTAAGAGTCTGGCAAGGTTCAAAGCCACCAGGAGAGGGGTGATTGCAGGGGATCTGACTCATGGGAGGTTCTCCCTTAGTTCAAGTGCACTGCTATCTCCACCAGGTGGAGGCTCTGACCATATCACTGATACCAGTGTGTTACCCAGTGGTGCCCCAAAGGGATTCAGAAGCTGGGGCTGTTCGCTGTGTGATCACAGTGTGAGCTCTGTGCCTTGTGGTCACAGTGCTTGGAGATGCGGCCTCATGGTTCATCCTGGAGAATGGTCTGCTTCCCTAAACAAGTACCAGAATTTGACTTAGCTGATGTCGGGGAAGCTGTGTGGTCCTCTCCTAAAGAAGAGACCTTTAGGTGTGTGACCACACCTAAAGCTATTAACACTTGCTTCCAGCCTTTGGGATCTGCAGAACTGAAAACCCACTCCTACTATTACTCATCCTTTTCCTGAGAGCTTTCTGGCAGTTGTGCATCACCTCCAGAGGCTCTGAGAGGGAATCATAGAATCATTAGGGATTGGAGGAGCCCCTGAAAGATCATCTAGTCCAATCCCCCTGCCACAGCAGGATCACTTCACTGGAGAAGTTACAGAATCAGAATCACTCTG
>JAOXOE010000784.1:881130-900394 GCA_028565055.1 Phoeniculus purpureus | reverse complement strand
CCAGGCTCTCACCACTCTCACGGTGAAGAACTTCCTCCTCACATCCAGTCTAAATCTACCCAGCTCCAGCTTTGCTCAATTCCCCCTAGTCCTGTTGCTACCCGGAATGGCAGAACCAAGTCTGCACATGATGGGGCTGGGGCCCTATTTCTTCCCTCCACCAGGAAGCAGATTTTCTGTCACTGTAGCTCTGGGGAGGGGTTTCCTGAAGAAGAAATGTGTTCTGGGCGTGCTGCTGCTGTATCCCTGTCTTTAGTTGGAGGCTCTTTATGGTGCTCAGGAGCAGGAGAGGTCTTCTGACCTGCAAAGGGACCCACTTTCAAGTTGGTGGAGCTTTTTGATTGCAGTGTCCTAGTAGAAGGAGAGATTGGACTGTCACTGTGTGAGGGATGATTGCTGTGGTGCTGTGCTGGTGGGGACCACTCAGTGTCACTGCTAGCAAGAGGCTGCTGTCCCACCCACTCCCTGTCAGGATCTTGTTTTGTAGCCTTCAGACAAATTCTCCTCTATAGTCTGTCCATCAGAGGCTGTAAGGATGGAGGTGAGGAAGCTATTCTCCACGTGCAGGGAAGGTAGTAGTTCGCATCTTCACCTGCTATTATCACCTCTTGGTGATGCCCCTTTCTGGTTCATATAAAGTAGTCAGAGTTTTCAGACTCCTGTCCCCTGCATAGCACATCCGGAAGAGAAGGCAGGAGGGCTGTGTTGCTATTTGATTTATTCTAAGGTGTTCTGATAAGGCAGAATGTTCCTCCAGATGCTGCTCTGCAGTCAGACTTTGGCTGAAGCTTGACACCAACCAGTGGCTAGAAAATCTTTGTGAATTAGGGAATAAAAAGAGTGATGTCACACCCCAGCGTCTCATTCTTAAGCAAAATAGCCATGAAAAAGGTGGTTAAAACCGCTCTTGGTGGTGTGGGGCTGTTTCTAGCCAGGTGCAGGTCAAGACTGAAGCTCATGTTTGGGAATGGTGCTTCCTGGACTTCAGTTCCGCAGTGTGGATGGACACTGAGGCCCTGTGAAGCAGAGTCTGCTCCTGTCGTAGAGCAGGACCAGCTGAAGATATCAGCAGGGAATGGGCATCCTGCAGCTGTCATGGCAGAAGGGGAGTAGGAGCAGGGTGGGTAAAGGGGATGCTGCCAGGGACACAAGTATCAGCTGTTTATATATCTGCAAACACACACATTTATATCTGTATCTCTGTGGTTTTATTTGTATAGACACACATAACTGGAAAAAAATCGTGCTGCCTATAGTTTATTCCATTTTCCTCACCATGATGGCATTGCTAATTGGGTAGATGAAGGGAGAGCAGTGGGTGGTGTGTCTTGACTTTAACAAGGCTTTGGACACTGCTTCCATTGATGTCCTTCTAGGGAAGCTAAGGAGGTGTGGGTCTGGTGAGGGGACAGTGAGGTGAATTGAGAATTGGCTGAACAGTAGAGCTCAGAGGTTGTGGCCAGCAGTGCAGAGTCCAGATGGAGGCCTGTAGCTAGTGATGATCCCCAGGGGTCAGTACTCAGTCCATTTCTGTTCAACATCTTTGTCAACAACCTTGGTGAAGGGATGGAGTATGTCCTCAGCAGGTTTGCCAATGATATGAAACTGGAAAGATTGGCTGACATCCTAGAGGGCTGGGCTGCCATTCAGCAAGACCTGGACAGGCTGCAGAGCCGAGTGGAGAGGAACTTACTGAAGTGCAGCAAGCACAAGTGCAGAGTCCTGCACCTGGGGAAGAACAACCAGGGAGGAACAACCGTGTGCATCAGGATAGGTTAGGGGTTGACCTGCTGGAAAACAGCTCCATGGAAAAGGACATTGGAATCCTGGTGGGCATTAAGTTATCCAGGCAGCCTTATGGCCGAGAAGGCCAGTGGTCTCCTGGGACATGAAGTAGTGTGTGACCAGCAGGTTGAGAGAACTCATTCTCCTTCTCTATTCTGCCCTGGTGAGGCTACAGAGATCCCTTCCAATCCCACCAGTCTGTGATTCTGTGATCTCAATGAGACATGGGGTTGTGTAGAGCTCTTTGCTGGATCACTGGGCACCTTAGGTGATGCCAGGGTGCTCGGTGGGGAATGTTGTGGGGCTGTAGGTTCACCTCCGTGGCACATGCATTCTGTCACCCATGTGCATCTGCTGGCTGCTGCTGTCTTACCTCCTAGAAAATGTCTGAGGACAGAGAGCTGTTTGTTACAGAATTGCTGTAACATTCCAGTGGTGCCATGTTTTTTATGGATTTGTTTACGCTATTTTTTAGAGGACCCACAGACTCTTCTCAGGGCTCCTGTACTATGCAATCATGCAGGAGATGACCACTAAAATATTTGGGACTGCTGTCCTTCTGTACCCCGAGTACCTGCTCAGGGTTATGACATGGGGAACAGTGCTGCTTTCAGTTAGTGTTGGTAGGTTTAGATCCAACTAAGAGCTGATACTCTAGCTGTAAACTTGTTTTCTTGGCAGAGATGGATCCAGAAAGCCAGTGAGTGTGAAGAGTTTTTGTGGGTCCCTCAGTCTGCTCTGGCAGTGGATATTCCTATGTCTGGCCAGTGCACATCTGTACTGAGTGCAGTAACCCAAGGCTGGCCCAGATGTGGATACTCTGGGTTTGAAGACTTGAAGAGATTTGTGCCCCTGAAGCACATCCTTTGCAGAATGACTGTGCCCAGGGACCACTATCAGTGCTAATATTTGATGCTTCATTTCAGCTGGTTCCAGCTTCCAGCAATGAGCTTGTGTTCTACTCCTCTCTGCCAGAGTAAGGAAAGGCAGTGTTCTCTCACCGTGAAGATGATAGTGTGCTACAGTCAAATCCCTCAGTCTTCCTTTTTGGCAGGAGAACTGACTGAAATTGTTTATTCTCACAAAGTCATGAAAGTTCTTTTTCTCAGTCTCATTTTTGATCCATCTCCAACTCCTAATCACCTTTTGAAAACAGAGATGCTCAATCCTTCTGCAGCAATTGGGCTTGGCTTCACCACAACTTCATACAGGAGGAAAATTGCCTCCTAGTTCTGTCTCAGGCAGGCAGATCAACTACCACGCTAGTCCTTTAAGTCAGGGAAGGCTCTGTGTGGCTTCAGTGGGAGCTGCGTGAAGAGAAGTGCAGGAGAGCTGGTGAAGGGCCCAGACAACAGGTCTGATGAGGAGTGGCTGTGGGCGCTGGGGCTTCTTAGCCTGAGGAAGAGGAGGCTGAGGGGAGACCTTCTCAGCCTCTGCAACTACCTGAAGGGACACTGTAGAGAGGTGGGTGCTGGTCTCTTCTCACAGGTCATTAGTGACAGAACAAGAGGGAAGGGCCTCAGGCTGCTTCAGCGGAGGGTTAGGACATTAGGAACAATTCTTTCACAGCAAGAGCAGTCAGGGATTGGAAGAGGCTGCCCAGGGAGGTGGGCAGTCAGCATCCCTGGAGATGTTCAAGGATTATTTAGATGTGGTGCTTAGAGATCTGGTCTAGTGGCGAACTTGGTAGAGCTGGGTTCATGGTTGGACTTGATGATCTCTTTTCCAACCCGGATGGTTCTGTGACTCTCTGCAGCAGCTGTTTGAGGCTGCAGCTTCATTCGTGGACATATGACTATGCTCAGCTTGGGCAGAGCCAGCTCACAGAGTGACTGTTCCACCGGTGCTGGTGTCCCTTTGGCAGTCATTGCATTCCACCCTTCTACAGGTTGCTCATAAGTTTTAGCAACGATGGTGATTTGTTTACAGAGGGTTAATGAATCTGTCACAGCCAAGCAGGAGCCCTGAGGAGCAGCCTCCACGCACAGCGATGGGCAGTGAGGATCATTCTGCCGTGCAGCCTGTGGCCTGTTTCTTCCTTCATGCCATGTTCCACTGATTTGTTTTATATCTGAACACAATGCGATGCAAAGCCGAATGCCAGCAGGTCTCTTATATCCTTACCCATTTATAATCTCCTCGGAAAGCCAGATCCTTAGCCTGGCTGTAGCTGTATTAGCTTTTAATTCCACATCAGTTGACTCCTGCATTGATTTTTATATCCAGGACTAGCAAGTACAGGGATTTTTGCCTTCCCATTGGATGCAGGGCTGGCTGCATTCACCTTTGTGCCCAGCAGTGGGAACCCTACTGTATTGATTTTGATCTTCCCCCACTGTCCTCACCAAAGCCACGATGTGACTGTGATCTCTGCCATGTTCTGCATTTCACATCTAAAATTCACCATTAGTCCCTCCCTTTCTGATGGCTGAGTGGTTTATACTGATGCTCCTGGCTTCCTTTCCCTGAGCTGGTGCTCAGTCCTGCTGCAGCCAGTGCGATTGATGGTCCTTTTGGACATCCAATAATACTGCCATAAAAATCATCCAGTTTTCAACCACATTTTCTCTGTCTTCATTCATCTCTCTCACTTGTAAAAGCTCTGTGTGTTTTTGGGAGAGGAGGAGTGTGTGTGAGGGGGGTAGGAGTGAACGGGGAGGGAGGTCAAGGCTAATTCTTGCTGTTTAGGGGCTATTAATTGCACATTTCGTTCCATAATGATGACGAACAGATTAATAATGTCTGGTGATTTGATGTGACTGACCCATTTTGAAATAGCAGCTATATGTCCACGTAGCAGGTTTTGCAGTAATTACTACAGAAGATTGTTCTCTCATTCATCCACTCCTCTCGTCCCTACTCTCCCAGGGTAACTGACTCCACTTATCCCCACTCTCCCAGGATAACCCACTCCTCTTATCCCCACTCTCCCAGGATAACCCACTCCTCTCATCCCCACCCTTCCAGGATAACCTGCTGGGTACTTCCACCTTCAGCCACAGCATTTTCATTTCTCCACCAGCTCCAGAACCAGTGTGGGAACCCACTGCAGCTGTTAACTTTTCTGACATTTTAGTTCATACTTTGTTTTGACATTATGAAAGGTTCCAAGCAGTGGGATTTCACTATTCCTTCCCTATTACAGGGTCTAAAATCTGTCATCCATAGGTTCAGCCTATTTTTCTCTTAATTTAACCTGTTCTGTGTGAAGTGTTTTCAAACACCTTTGGCTGTTCCCAGTGTTTGCAGGACTCTAGTTCTGGGTTTCTAAGCCATTGCTATTCATTTAGTTCTCTGATTCCAGTGCAGACTGAACCAGCAATTCTTTTATCTTTGCTCTGCAGGTCAGGATTTATTATCAGCAGTGTTAAAAACAGGGAGCTTGTAAGGAGTGGTGGGGTGGTGTTTGGAAAAGCCTCTGCATTGTTACCTGCTCTTCATCTCTCATGCTCAAAATCCCTCTGCCTTTGCCATAATATAGTGCTCATTGAAATTGTTTTACAGCTTTGTGGGGCCCAGTTTCCTTCCTTAAGGGATTGTGAACCTTTATATATTTAGATTGTTTTTTCCCATGAATCTCCAGCTTTTTCTTTCCAAGATGAAAACACTAAATGCTCTTTCCTTCATCTGTTTCTCAATACACTGGAGCCATCCTTCCTTCCCTCTGCCTCATGGGCAAATTGTGGGCCACCAGCAGCCCTAGGTCCTTTTCTGCAGACAGCAGGTCAGTCCCCAGTCTGTGTTGTTCTTCCTCAGATGCAGCATCTACACTGGTCCTTTTTGAACCTTTGTTGAACCAGCAAAGGGCCTCTGTGGCCAAGAGGGCCAGTACTCTGCAGTGCCTTGATAAGAGCATGGTGAGTAGGTCGAGGAAGGTTCTCTTCCCTCTCTACTCTGCCCTGGTGAGGCCCCCATTGGAATACTGCATCCAGTTCTGGGCTCCCCAGTTCAAAATGGACAGAGAGCTACTGGAGAGAATCCAGCACAGAGATACCAAGATGCTCAGGGGGCTGGAGCATCTGCCTTAGGGGAGAGGCTGAGAGAGCTGGGGCTGTTCTGGCTGGTGTGGAGGAGACTGAGAGGGGATCTCATCAAGACTTAGAAATATCTACAGCGCGTGGAGGAGGAATGGACCAGGCTCTTCTTGGTGGTCCCCAGTGGTGGGACAGGGGCATTGGATTTAAACTAGAGCATAGTGAATTCATTTTGAACAGAATGAAAAACTTTTTCCTGGTGAGAGTAGCAGAGCCCTGGCTCAGACTGCCCAGGGATGTTGTGGAGTCTTCTCCTTCTCTGGAGACATCCCAAACCCACCTGGACTGTTCCTGTGGGATCTGCTCTGGTTGATCCTGCTCTATCAGGAGGTTTGGACTGGGTGATCTCCAGAGGTCCCTTCCAGACTCTATGATTTTGTCCCCATGCAGCACACTTACCCTGACATCTCTGGTGCTCGTATCTGCCCATGACATAGTAGTCTCCCTAAAAATGATTTTACTGCAAATGGTCCCCTTTGTTCATCACCACAGGTGTTAAACAATACCTTAAATGCCACAGGATGAGAGCTGGGTTGCTCTGAATGGTCAAAAGAGAGGCTGTGACAGTAGCTTAGCCCACAGAGGAGTGCACAGACAGCGCTCCAGATTAAGAATGTCAGAAGGATGTGGTGTTTCCTCTGCCTGTGTGGACTTACCTTGCCATAGTATTTGATGTCAGCAGCGCTGGAGTTGTGCTCCTGCCTTGCTAGGAACCTCATGTGAGATTCTGTGCTCAGCCTGTTTACGACCGCTGCTACTGATTGTGATGCTGAAGGTCATTTTCATTGCTGGCAAGTGGTTTTATTTCTTTTTCTTGGTTAAATTTCAGTTGCTTGCATTTGCAAGAGCCACACACACCTACCCAGACTTATTTCAAATAAGCTACATTAAACACAAGTACCTTTAATTAGGTCCTGAGGAAATGAGCACTTGGCAATGAGGATTCATGTTTTCTCCTCCTTTCTCCCCATTCAGGGAGTGTCTGAAGAGGAGCCCACCGAGCCCCAGAGCGGAGGGCTCTGATTCGGTGACATCTCAATCCCCACCCAGTGAAGAGGCTGGAGTGATGACTGAGGTGAAAGTGAAAACAGAGGTACCAGATGACTACATTGAAGAGGTGATCTGGCAAGATGACACCAAAGATTCCAAGAAGAACATTAAAGATGGGACAGGAGATGTGCCTGCGGAGATCTGTGTGGTCATAGGTGGGGTCCGCAACCAGCAGACGCTTGGTAAGCTATAGGATAACAACCCCCACCAGTCGGTTCCCTGAGTCCATGGTGTGGGGACAGGAACAAAGCTGTGGAGAGCTGTTCCTAGAAGCTTGGCTCTTGCTGGAGGAACCAGGGTTTGCATCTGTCTCAGGGTCCTGGCTCGGGATTATTGACCTTGAACTTCTGTTATCTCTTTGCATCTGGTCACCTAAAGACTCAACCAAGATCAGGATAATTGTAAGAAAAAGCTTATTTTCTTCTTTGGATGTGTTACATCAGTCACGTGGAAAATTCATGAGAAACCCTGGGCCAGGGGGCTGTTGGCCACAGATGAGGAGGCCATCCTGCGGAGTGCATGGGCAACGCTTCTTGAAAAGTGTTGAGGAAAATTGCCTTGAGGAAAGCGACACTTTCTGTTACTAATTATTGGTAGCTCACAAGGGGACTTAGAGGTTGCTGTTTGCTTTTCTGATCACTGTAACATTGTGGGCATGATCTTGACTTGTGTCTGGATGTGGTAAGCTACTTCCAAAGCGGTCCTTCCTATCCCCACACCACCTCAGGCTGTGATGAGAAACAGCTTTTTCTTTTTTGCTGTGAACATCAGACTGGCCTCTCCTCCTGAAAACCCTTGAGAGGCATCACAGGGGTTCCTCTATAGGCTCCAACATGGAACAGGTCCCAGTAGTGACTCTGAGAGACAAAGAAGGTTGCTGGTAAATAGAAGAGAGAGCAGTTGGACTGTTTTCTATGAGGGACTGGGGAGAAAGCTAATTTGAGTCGTGCAGTGTTGCTATTGGTGTCAGTTTGTCTTGCAGGGTGAAAGAACAGAGGTATTGATTACATTTTCTTATGGTTTTTGTGTGACCATCTCCATGCTATTGAAAAGTAACCCTGGAGGGTGTAGTCAGCTGGTGAGTGTGTTGGTTGCATCGTTGTCCTCTCTTGTCCTCCCTTCCCCAGTAGAATAGCCACCAAGAGTGGCAGGTCGCTGCTGTTTATGCAGGGTCAGAACATCTAGGGAAGGTGTGAGAGGTCTGTAAGTGGTTCCAACTTAAAGATCCAACAATTTGAAAGACAAGCTCTGGGTATGTTCAGAACTTTTGTGTCCCTGTAGCTCTGGAGAGGTTTATCTCTGCATGGGCAACCGTGAAATGCAGAGGTGACCCTGACACCCCAGGAGCCATCACTGGAGATGCTGCGGATGGGAGGCAATAGGAGGTTCTCCTTCAGGCGTGGTCACCAGCCCTTGGTTAAAGGTGTCTTCATGTAGTAATCTCTCATTCCTGTGGCTTTTGTCTGGGTGGCAGCAGCTCTGCTTCAGATGGTGTCCCCTGAGCTGACTGCATTGTGTGAAGTGGGGAATGGGCTTTTGCTGCTGGCTAATTTGGCTGTACCCCATTGTGTCATACCTGTGGGGAGTGCTGGGGATGGGCTGGGGTGTGCGGGAACACGTGTAGATACCAGGGGAGAGGGACAGAGTGTTCTTCACAGAGAGTTAGCAAGTGGTGGTTGAAAGCCATAGAGAGTCAGTTGAAGAGCTGCTGTCTGGAAGGGCCCTTTCAAACGGAACGTGCATCGTGTTTGTTATTTTATAGCCTCGTGCTGGGTTTCTTTAAAGGCAACTTGGTCCTGAGGCAGTTGGCAGTTAGTGGCTGATTCCTTTGTGAAAAGAGCCCTGTAAGTGCCCCTATTCATCTGCCATGCATAACTTGTGTGTTGGGGAGGTGGCTCTGAATAACTTTTCTGTTTGGCCACCCAGGGCTGTGCTCTGTGTGTGACTGCAGTGCCCAGCTATCAGTTCTTGCGGTTTCTTCAGCTGGCTTCTGGTCCACTCCACTTCCCCGCAGAAACCACAGACAGGCAGCTATTTCCATGACTGCAGATGCCTGTGTAACCTGCACAAGAAATGTCCCGTGACTGCTGCTTCACCGGCAACTTCAGCTGCTGCTCTGGAACAGCCCAAGATTGTGAAGAGCTGAAAATGGTAGTGTCTCCTACCCCTGGAGCAAAGGCTCTGTGTTCTGCTGCTGCTCAGAGGGACTTGAGGAGTTTTTTCTTCCTAAAGCCCTTTCTCATGATGTGATGTGGTTGCCCTGTATCTCAGTCGCTTCAGCCGTGCTATTCAGGATGCTATTGCCCTTCGTTGGGGACTCTTGAGATTGGAGGTGTCAGAAGTTATCATTATTTACAGTAAGCCATGATGCAGGATGAAATGGGGAATCAGAAATTAATGAACCCCTCTCCTTCCCATGGAAATGCCAACCCCCAAACTGTGACCTTCGGTGACGTGCAGGGGACGGCTGGATAAATGGGGGATGTGTTGTTGGGGCTATGGCCACAGTGCTGAAGGCTTCAGGGCACAAGTGACAGCTTCCCGGCGGGGCTCAGCGTCAGGGCTTAGCTCAAGTTTGTGTTAAAAGATTATTGTCTCTTTCCAAGTCACATACACACGGAGATGGGCCTGATTTGTGCTTATGGTAGTTCCTTGGACCAATTTGTAACAGGGATTCCCAGCACAGTTGCTGCTGTTGAGGTGTTTTCATCAAATTGAGCCTTACAAATGCTGCCTCCTGTTTGGTTAGACTTCCTGTGTCTCTCCCTGCTCTCTAAACTACTACAGACTCCCTTTCCATCCATTTGGAGTAACCCAAACCCTGCGATGGATTCAGTGAGGCAGGATCGGTGGTGGCAGTGGCTGCAGTCTCCACTTGCAGAGCCAGTGCTGACCTTTGTGGGTTTGGACCATTTCCCTTCCATCCAAGGGACCATTTCCCTTTTCCACCCAAGTCTTGCAGGCTCTAGGCATTCTGTGTTGGGCATGCCAAGCAGAGAAAGCCAGCAGGGCAGTTGGCTCCATCCCAGGGTCAGACTGACACTGGTGTTGTAGACCCTGCTCTCCTCCCCATCTACCCCCCATACCCTCACAGTACTCCCGGCTGTCCCTGCCCACTAGTGGGTAGTTTCTCTGTGTCTCTGAGATGCAATATCTCCCATCCTTTTCTTCTTTTTCCTTACTTGCCTCCTGTGCCACCTCTGGTGCAGAAAATGGCACTTGCCATCACTTGTAAATCAGGAGAAAGGGAGAGCCTCTTTGGCTGCTGTGGATCAATGTCTAAGGTTGGGACTGTCATCAGGACAACGTGTTTTGGAGGACTGAGTTACCCATGAGTGGATCAGGAGAAGGTTTATATAAGGCTGTGGAGCACTGAGTCTGGTCTCTGTTTCATGAGAAACATTCTGGAGAAGGTTTTTCTAGCAATGCATTAAGCCAGAAATGTTTCTGAGGTAGAGTGAAGAGTGAATCCTTCTGCTCTGAGACTCAGCCTTACCTGCACATGCTTGATTCTAGCCGTGACGCCGATATCCCAGTTGCTGATCTGCTCAGCACTTGTGATTCAAGAACACTTTGGATTTTCCCTAGTTCTACCAAGGACAGTAGTGCTGCAGAGGCCTTAAGAAGGTCTGTGTGGCCTCTGACATCTTGTTAGCCAGCCACAGGGACAGGCGGGTCGTGGATATTTTTAGTAGGCTTCAGCCATCATTATTCTTTGGAAATACAGCCGCTTTAAGGTCTTTTTTCTGATTTCTTTTTGCACAATTTAGATGGAAAAGCAGTGGAACGTGGCTCTCCCGTTGGATATACACGAAATCGCTATTCAGGGACCTGGATTTTTGACCATGCATTGAGATACACGTCCGGTATGTGATGGAAGGGTGTGAAAGTCTAACCAGGGAGCAAGGGAGAACTCTGGATGCAGTGGGTGTGTGACCCAAATTCCAGCTACAAGGCTCTGCAGGAGCCTGCCAAAACCAAATGCAGCAACTAAACCTTCTCCAGCTCCCTCCTACTCTAAACGGCTTTAACCTGCATGACCCATCCTGATGTGGACAAATCCCAAAGTAAACCACAACCACAGGGACAGTTTTGAGAGCAGCTTGGGCATGTTCTTCGTAAGGCCTTAACACATAGCAGTGCCACTTTTTTGTTCCACATCATCTTTCCTCCACTCTGATAACCCCTTCACCGTGGCACATCATCCATCCTTTCTCTGATACAAGGATCCATGTCTTTGACCCCAGATCAGTGTGCCCAGTACACCACTGAGGCTGCTGAGTTGTCTCTCGGTGGTTGGAGTACTTGAGATCTTTAATGTCCCTTCCTTATGCCCTCCACAGACTCGCTCTCCTCCTGCAGCAGTGCTCTGCTATCCGTGGGCAGGAGGTGGGTAGAGGGACCTGCCTCAGAGAGTGTGCTTCCAGACTTGCACTTAAGGGCATCCACACAGAAGCTTTGTCACGTGCTGTCCCTTTCCAGCATCTGGCTCCTGCTTTCCAAGCACAGCCCCTCATGTGAGTGCTGCAGCACCAGTTTGGTTTCATATCATCAAGGGCAGGCACTATCCAACTCCTTGTGCAGGTTGTACTCTTCTTGAGGAACTCCTGCACAACCAGGTGTATCTGTGTGCTACGGACACAGCAGAGGAAGGGGGGAAATTGAAGAAAAAGGGGGGAAAATATGTCAGCCACTCGCCCTGTGCTGTTTTGCTGTGTGCTGGTGGTGCTCTGTGTCCACAGTGCTGCTCTGTATGGGGTGGGCTTCACTCGTGTTTTGCTGTTGGTCCAGCCTAACCCACAGCTGTCCCAGGGGTTCCTGGTTGCTGGGACCCCAACGATGGCAAGTGTGCTCATCTTCTGGCCATGCTGCTTGGGGGCTCCAGCTGGAATAGTTTTCAGGAGCGTGTTCTGGAGTTCAGCAGTGAATGTAAGCAGAGCTGGAACATGGAAGATGAGGGCTGGCCGATGGTGCCGACTTGCTGATACTAAGAATTTCACCTAGAAAAGGCTGTGTGGGGTGACCGCAGGTAGTGACTGTCCTTATATCTCCATCCACACGTACAATTCAAAGACTATGCAGCAGATCAGACATAGTCAACCGACTGGAATATCAGGAACTGCAGAGTATTTTTTCAGATGTGTGCTCTGGTGTTTCTGCCTGTGGTGAACTGCCTCTTTCAGCATCGGTGACAAAGTAGCCTCCCAAGCTCAGAAGACAATCCCAGTGATGGACAGGGAATTTAGTACTGGTGCAAACTGGAAGGAGGGTTGTCTTCTTCCCTGCTGTAAGCAGCAGAGCCTGGGAGGGGAATAAAAGAACGTGGGTATAAAGGGTTCAAAAACAGTTGGTTTAGTTCCTGGAAAGAGCCTCTCCAAAGAAATGCTGGGTGAGTATCACTGTAAAATGGTGTTGGGGCATGTTCCTTTGGGAGGGGTTGTGACTGTTCTGTTCTTGTTTGTGGATTGTCACGGAGTTTTACTGCTTTGCCTGGTCAGGAAAAGATTGTTTGAAAGTTGTGTGAGGAAGCATCTGTGGAAATGAAGTGCTGTGTTCACACAAAATAATATTCAGCCCCTCCTTGTCCCACCTCCCCCGCTGCTCCCACCCTGCCACAGTCCACAGGTAGGGTCACAGTTACTGACTGCTGATGGACAGCTAAGAATTGCATTAGGTTTTGCAAGCAGGAGCTTGAAAGGTGAATTTATAGCCTTTTCACCCGGTTGGAGTGGGGACAGAAAAAGGATTGAATCAACCTAAATAACAGATCTAAGGCAGTGTCTGTTGCTCTGTCCAGTAAACAGAAGAGGCTAATTCCATTGCCTGATTTCATCATTACAAAGTTTCTACCAGCCCCATTTCTCTGGTGTTGTTTCAAATGACTGTTTGCAGATGTGTGTTTTCTGGAATTACAGACATAAATTGAGAAGAGAGACTGCTGTGGTCATGTGCTTTTCCTTAAAAAGGTCAAACATTCTATTTCTATCTTATTTGGTTTCCTTGGGGTGGATATTTACCAAATCTCTGTGGGTTTCTTGAGAAACTTGTACTTTGTGGATTTCTTGAGAAATTTTGCAAACCCCTTGCCTCTAGATAACCTACTGCCTTCCTTTTTCCGTTGAAAACCTTTCTTTCCCATATACCGAGAACTCACTGAAAAGTAATGCACCATTATTTCTGTCCCTAGGAAATATTTAGCATTATTATTATAGAATTATTAGTCAGGCTATTTTGAGAGTGGCCCTGTCATGTCAGCAAAGCTAAAGAGACACGCTGGAGAACCTAAGTTCACGGTAGTATTCCAGGGACTCTTAAATAAGGCTGAGCAAAGAGTTGAGCCTGGGCTAGTCATTTCCTGGATTTATATCTCCACAGACTTTCTAAGAATGACTTTGCTGCAGGCTGCATTCTCTTGTCCCCAGTTTATGGAGGCGTACGTGGCGAGGCTGTTTTTCCTGATCTAATGTGCTGATGTCGTGTTTCTCTGTTGTGTTTTTCAGGGTCTTACGAGTGTGGTATATGTGGGAAGAAATACAAGTATTACAACTGCTTCCAGACCCATGTGCGAGCACACCAAGGTATCTCATCCTGATCAGGTCTTTGGGGTAACGTTTGGGTTCAGGGACTGTTTTCAGGGAAGCTGTGAAGATTGTTCTCCTGCTTCTCTGATCATCACTAACATTGCTTTGGGGTGACCCATTGATAATGGATAAACTTAGAGGCTGTCTGAGTACAACAGCAGTGCTTCCTGTGGGGTCAGGAGCAGCTCTGCACTCAGTGCAGTATTACTGTGTGGGGCTCTCAGAGGCCATCACTGTGTGTTGAGAGAGCTGCAAATCGGTTTCTCCTGGCAGATACCAGGTGCCAGGCAGGGTCGTTGCTGCTGCAGGGGCAGGCATGTCCCTGAGGTGTCCCATGCTCAGGCCCAGCTGGGTGGTTTAGTCCATCCCTGGGCGATCAGGGCAGGAGGATGGAAAGTCAGCTACTGGCAGTGTTACAGTGCTGTAGTTTTGTGTTGAGATGAAATGAACCATGAACTCAACCCTGTAGCCCTGCTGTCAGCTAGGGTCACTCCCCAGTGCACAGTTGGTATGAAATACCTCATGCTTAGTCAGGAGTGGCTGGGCTATTCCATGCTGCTTAACTGCAGAAGTGACAAAGTTTTTATCTGAAATAGCAGAACAGCAGGTGATTTTCACAGCTGGAACCCTCTGCTATGAGACTGGGCTGGGAGAGTTGGGAGTGTTCTGCTGGAGAAGGCACCAAGGAGACCTTGGTGCAACCTTTCAGTGCTTGAAAGGGGCTACAGGAAAGCTAGGGAGAGGGTCTTGATTAGGGAGTATGGTGACAGGACAAGGGGGAATGATTTCCAATGGTATTCAAAGATGTTAGGAATAAAGTCCTCCCTGTGAAGGTACTGAGGCCCTGGAACAGGTTGCCCAGGGAGGTTGTGGCTGCTCCATGTTCAAGGCCAGGTTGGATGGGGCTCTGGGCAGCCTGGCCTGGTGAGAGGTGCTGCTGCCCATGACAGGGGGTTGGTCCCCTCCACCCCAAACCATTCTCTGATTCCATGTTGACTTGAAAGTAGCTCATGAGCTTTTCAGTGGTTTAATTTTCTTTCAGCTGAGTTGAGCACTCAAGTCTGTATCAGAAGTGAAGGAGCATCTGCTCTAGCTCCTCAGTCGTAACTGGTAGTATCAGCCCACATGGTCTTCAGTAAAACAATTGGCTGCAACCTCTAAAGGAGCAGAAAGGAAGCTCCCCAGGAAAAGTTTGAGAATCTAAAAATAACAAAGGCTAGCAAAGTATTCAGTTTTAAATGTGGAAACTCTCTGAGAAGTGGGCACACGGCTGCAACTTCTCAGACCTTTTCACAGTCTCCTCCTACACCCTTTAACTGCACAGCTGTGAATTTCTCGGGCGCTGTTTAACCTCACAGAGCTGTTTCTGGGGTTTTGGATGCTACATTCCTAAAAGTCCTTTAACTACAGAGGAGCTTCCCTCTGCAGTTGATAGAAAAGACAAAATCCTAGGTGAACAGTAAGCAGCAGTTACTGGCTGAGATGCAGAGAGCTTTGCTGGTGCATCATAGCAGTGCGATCATTTTGCAATAATAGTATCTAGATTTAGGACAAGGATTGCTTTTGTCTTCTCTTAACCAAGCACTATGGGATCCTTAATTCAGCTGGAATTTTAGTATCTGTGTTCGTGTGAGGTGGCCTCCTAGTGTGTGATCCAGTGGTTTGTATCTACACATTTGTTTGTGCTTCCATTATGAAATCAAACCCTATGTTAAACACTCTGGATGCATCAACATGCAGTCCTGTCACTGGTTCTCCTGGTGTTGTTCTGAATACAGTGGAGACACAACAGTTTGCCTTTTGCCTTCAAAGCAGCTGTCATGAGTAGCTGTAGAAGATGGAAGTTTTCAAAGTTCTGAGTGTGCAAATTCCCAGTAATTCTTACAGTGGAGAAGCAGTTTCTATAGGTGAAACTCAGAAAATGTTTGGTTTTGTTGCCATAAATTAATGCATGTAGGGGGAACTTTTAAAATGCATTTCAGTTGTCTTAAGACAATCAAAATCAAAATGAGATATTTATTCATGAACACTCCCCAGCTCACAGGTCGATGCTGCTCTGTAAGTGGGATTCTCCCAGAAATGCAACTTGAGCCGACAGTCTGCAGAGAAGCAGCTGCAGTGCACTGAGCCTGTGGGTAATGGATAGGCAGGAGAAAAGGGGAAGGGACTGAGCTGGGGAAAGTGCCACATGGGGGTGCCCAGTAAGGACTGTACACAGCCGTGTACACTAATGGAAATGTGCAGGGCCAAGACAGGTGTCTGTGAAAGGTGCTTCTGTTGCCCCATGACTGAGGTTTCATCCAGAAGAAGTGGCTGGTGCTGCACCATCGTAGCAAACCTGAGATCACTTGGTGATCACACGTACAGCAAGGACGTGAGTCTGCGCTTTCTGTGTTCTCCCTGTGTATCCTCAGGCTGTGTTGAGGATAAAGCCCAAGGCACTGGCAAACTCCCAGGGCTGCTTGTCCTTGAAGCACTGAAAATTGAGCTCCCTTGGCCTATTGTGAGCAATTACCAGCTGCCAGAAAACCCAGATCCTGACTCTCTTAGTGATTTTTTTGGTTGGGCAAGGGTGGAGCTGTGTTGCAGTGGCAGGACCTGGCCTTCCCTCTCTGCCTGATGCATTTTGTGAGCATCAGCTGTGGATTCCCCAAGGTCTGGCTCACTCATCAGCCACGTAAAAGCTGCCTTTCCCTGAAGATTGACTGGTCCTGGGTAAACTCACCAGCTCAGTAGCAGCAAACTCTTCTCTTCAAGGGGTTTCTTTCAGGGGTTTTAGTGCAGTCAGGCAGAAATATCTGCTTTTTGTGATATGCTGAAGGTGCACCCTTGCCCTTGAGCAGCTCTCTGTTCTTTGCTGTGTTGGTGGTTTCTGTGTCCAACCTGTGGGTTGGTCGAGAGCTGGGAATGCCAAGGATAGAGCAGTTGGTCATTGTGCTGACTTGCTGTGACCTTTGGGGCGGGACAGATGACAAAGCCAGTTCTCTGACCAACCCCACCACCAACAACTTTGGACCCTGGGATGAGAGTTGTGGTCTCCAGCTGTCCTTGCCTTGCAGTGGGTTATTTCTAAGCAGGTTTTGTTACATCTTGGCTTCCAGCTTGAAGCAGTAGCAGAGGAGCCTGGGTCTCAGGTCCTGTGGACCGTGTCGATGGGAGGTCTGTGCCCTCTCTGCTCATGCAGTCTGTCCTGACTTACAGTCATAGAATCACCTGAGTTCTAAGGGGCCTCCAAAGGTCATCCAGTCCCACCCCCCTGCAGTGATCAGGGACATCCTCAATGAGATCAGGTTGCCCAGAGCCTTGAGCAGCCTAACCTTGAATATCTCCAGGGATGGGGCCTCAACCACCTCTGTGGGCGACCTGTTCCAGTGCTCAACCCCTCTCCTGCTAAAGAACTTCCTAACAGCCCATTTCAGTCTGCCCTTCTCTAATGTGAAACCATTGCCCCTCATCACGTCACTCCAGGCCTTCGTAAACAGTCCCTCTCCAGCCTTCTTTCAGCCTCTTCAAGGACTGGAGGGTTGCTGTCATGTCACCCAAGAGCTTTCTCTTTTCCAGGCTGAATAGCCCCAGCTCACTCAGCCTGTCCCCAGAGCAGAGGGGCTTCAGCCCCCTGATCATTTTCATGGCCTCCTGTAGACCTGCTCCATCAGGTCGCTATCCTTCCTGTACTAAGAGCTCCAGAGCTGGATGCAGGACTCCAGGCGAGGTCTCAGCGGGGCAGAGCAGAGGGGCAGAATCCCTTCTCTGGATCTGCTGGCCAGGCTTCTGATGCAGCCCAGGACAGGGTTGGCCTTCTGGGCTGCAAGTGCTCACTGTCTGCTCCTGTCCAGCTTCTTGTCCACTAGCATCCCCAGGTCCTTCTCCTTAGGGCTGCTTTCTATCACCTCCTGCTCCAGCCTGGATTGACTGAGGATTGTTCTGACCCAGGGGCAGGTCCCTGCACTTGGTCTTGTTGAACCTCACAAGGTTTCCCTGGGCCACCCCTCTAGCCTGTTCAGGTCCTTCTGGATGACCTCCCATCTCTTCAGCTTATTGACAGCACCACTCAGCTTGGGGTCATCTGCTGATGGTGCACTCGATCCTGCTGTCTGCATCATCAGTAAAAATATTGAACAGTCCTTGCCAGGTGTTTGTTTCACCCTGTGCAGAACTTAAACTGTCTTCTCATCCTTGGAGGTATTCACATCCACATTAAGATTCTCACGCCGGTGAGATCACGGTTTACTTTGTAATGATCATTTTTGGGAGAAATGCCCTAGATGTAGAACTGCACCTGCCTCCTCTCCACATGTCCATGGTGGAGAAGCTGTGTTGGAGGGAACCTGTTCTTTGAGCTGAGTTTTGTTCCTTGCCTGCCTCGGGAACCACTGCTTTCTTACTGGAGAATGGGGTGTTGTCTTAGTTCCTTGAGCATTGGGAGCAGTGTCAGGCTGGACAGTGTCAGGGAGTGACTGATGTCCCAGCAGTTTGCATGTACAAAGGGCAGGGAGAGCTGTTGCTCAGGACTTGCTGCCTCACAGGTGCAAACTCCTCCTCTGCTTGGCTCTGAAAGCCAAGACGTGGGCTGGGAAAACCCAATGTTAAAGGTTCTGTGGAGGATCAGAAACTCAGGTGAGAAACTGAGTCACTCCATCTCATCAAGAAGTGAAAAGGTTGTGTTCCTTCCCCCTTCACCTCCCTAAAACAGTCAAATAAAAAAGAAACACAACAAAGTAAATGATGTCGTTGAGCTGAAAGGCTCCTTTGTGAGCTGCTGTGCAGCCCCGCAGGGCCTCAGCCTCTTCCTCCCGCGGAGCAGCAGGAGTCGAGCAGGAACAGGAAGGCTGCACGTACGTTCCTGCCGGTGATGGAAGGCTCCGTCCCCGCGATCAGCACCGACACACATTGCAGCGTGCCCTACGTGCAGCCCAGTGGGTTTTGCTTATGGTGCTTCTTGTTTGGCTGTGCGGGGGTTGTTCAAGCCATTAGAAGGTTTGGATTGCCTTCCAAGCAGTCAGTCAGCTTGAAAGCGTTGGGGTTGTATGGATGGGTCGAAATTAAGCAGCAAAACATCTGCGTGGTGTGAGTGAGTCAGGAAAATAATTTCACTTTAAGATAACTCAAAAATTTTTTTTAAAAGGCTGAAATTACTTTCTTGGACTTCCAAGCAGTAAATTTGAAAACCCCTGGGCTGTCGCCAAGCCGAGGGGATTTTTTACCCAAAGGAGAATTCTTCTGAAAGCAAATGAAAGAAACTAGCAAGGCTGGAGTTTAACCCTCGCAGGATACGTCGCCTCTGTCCTGATGATTGCTGGAAGTTCCCTGTTGCCAGATAAGCTTTTCTGGGCTGAAGGAGGATTTTGCTCCAGTTGTTTTGCTTTATCGTTTATTGACATGATTGAGTTGCTGCATTGCTCCCTCCAAACCAGCCAACTTCCCGTGACCCTCCCGTGTGGCCGAGGGGCTGGTCGACCCAGGGTGCTGAAGGCCCTAGAGCAGCAGCATCGATTGCTTCAGGCCAGTTTCTGGTTGAACCAGTTATTAAGGAAACACCTCCGTGCTTGTCAGGCTTTTTCCAGGAGTGGCTTCTGCTCAGTCCCAGCCGTACGAAGCGGAAGATGACTTGTTCAGATGGCGACTGTGGAAAAATGCCTTTTTCCAAAGTGCACATTTTTTGTGCCTGAGCTGGAGCAGTTCAGTGACTGAAACGATTTGGAGGCGGGAAGCTGAACATCGGTATTGGAATAACTGAGTAGTGAGGTGGATCATGAACTGGCTGCAGGATAGAAGCCAGAGAGTGGTGGTCAATGGGACAGAGTCTAGTTGGAG